>KE371152.1:566072-592769 GCA_000418225.1 Zizania latifolia | reverse complement strand
GCACGCGGCGCGCGGCGACCCGGCGCATAGAGGGCGGCACAGGGGCGCCCGTCGCACGGGGACACGATGACTCGGGCGCGACGCGGGGGCACTGGGCGCGCGGTGGCCCAATGCACGGGGAATGTGGCACGAGGACGCTCGGCGCACGAGGGCGCGGGGGAGAGGACTGGGCAGGAGGAGGAGGAGGAAGAAGAGAGAAAGGGATAAAAAAATTTATATGTCACTAATAGGTGGATCTTTTATATCAGTTGAGCCAGCTAGCTCAGCGTTTAGATGTCATCGGGTAGCATGTAGGTATTTTGTGATAGCATGGACAGACACATCAGTAAAACTGTAGCAGTAAATTGTTCTAGGGGTATTTATCCAGTATAGAATGGTTCGGAGGTTGTTGACGTAATCAAGAAACACGCAGCAAGTTTAAAAGTAAGAACCTCAAAGGGTTCAAAGTGAACTCAGGGGTTCGAATTTTACACGAGGCCTCTGAAAAGGATAATAGCTTTCGTGCAGAAGCTGTATTGATTATGACTACAAATATTTGATCCCCTTCACTATATAAGAAGAAGGGTATTTATAGGCACGGTAAAGCACAGAGTAATACTAGTCTACCATTTACGTAGAATTGACTACAACAGTATTACACGGGGTTTACATAGGGTACTTTAGTAACACTCTGTGTGGATACGATAGAGTCATACGTTTTGTTAGAGATGACAGGGGAGTCCCTAGTTTCGACGTCACTCCTAGGTGGTTCCAAATCACCTCTGCGCTCACCGAAGTGGCCTTCGTAATCATTGAGACGATTTTGCGGTTCTTGACCTTCGGAGGTACCTTGGCGACTTCAATCGGAGCTGGAGCTAGTACCTTTGGAGGGCTTCGAAGTTTGGTACCTCCGTTCTGTTAGGACAAAAGTATTTTTCTCCGATAGAAATTAAAAGTCTAATTTTATAGTTTAGAAAAATATTAGTCTATATTCTTGAGGGTCATGTAGGTCATGTAGACCTTTTCAAAAAAATATCTACTACTTTTACTGTTCAAATTATAATAAAATGAAGCTTAGATTTTGTAACATAATATAAATATTTATTTATTATTATTGGTCAAATCAATTAGTTTTATTTAATTTTTCTTTCTATCTTATCTCTAACCAAATTTCATCTCTGATCATCACTAATTCATTTAATTAAGGGGAATATTTGATGATTTATCACTCCTAAAAAGTGGTTTCGATTATTTATCAATTTGGCTTATAGTCATAAACTCAGATGATCTCACTTATCATCCATACATATAGCAAATAATCAAACAACACAATTTTTTTTGGCAAATCCTTAAATCGCTCTTAATTAAGAGCATTATAGTATTTTATCCACCCAAAAATACTTATATTCTAATACAGATGAGCAACATATTAAAAATACTTATATTCTGTAATATTAGAAGTGGACAAAATAGATCTACGTACCTCATTAGACAAATCGAGCTTCGCTAATCTCCTCGTTGCACCTCGCGAAAAAAAGCGCCAACTTGCCATTTGGTGTACTCATGTAAACCTCTCTGATTTTGTCGGAACACCAAGATTTGCAAATCTTTGTGAACAAAATGGGGGTATAAAGTTCCTATGAATTTAAAATTTGAAACTCGTGTGGCTTTTGACATGAAATGAACCGATTTGCAGGAGTCCGGATCCGCCCCCGGCACGACGGGATACGTGAACATCACGCAGCACCGCGGCGGCCGCGTGTCGTTCACGGCGGAGGACGCGGCGGACAGCGCGACGCCGTCCGGCTTTGTCAAGTCCGTCAAGGAGATCCCTTACGACCTCGCCGTGCTCCAGATCAGCAAGCCGCTCTCCTCCCCTGAGGCAGAGGCGCCCGTGGCACCGCCGGCGCCGGTCAACCTCACCGAGCTCCTCTCCAAGAAGTACTGCAAGAACTTCGCCGGGCTCCTCGCCGCCAACGCCGACGTGTTCAGCAACATCAACGCGACCAAGGACAACGGGCTCACGCTCTTCTGCCCCGTCGACGCCGCCGTGGACGCCTTCATGCCCAAGTTCAAGAACCTGACGGCCAAGGGGAAGGCGGCCATCCTGCTCTACCACGCCGTGCCTGACTACTACTCCCTCCAGCTCCTCAAGTCGAATAGCGGCAAGGTGAGCACGCTCGCCACCGCCAGCGTCGCCAAGAAGGACTACAGCTACGACGTGCAGAATGACCGCGACACCGTCACGCTCGACACCAGGGTCAACACGGCCGCCGTCACCGCCACCGTCAAGGACGACGACCCGCTCGCCGTCTACGCCATCACCAAGTTCCTGCAGCCCAAGGAGCTTTTCAAGGTTGTCGAGGACCTGGCCCCCGCGCCCGCGCCGGAGGGCCCCAAGAAGAAGACAAAGAAGAAGACCAAGCCCGCCACCACATCCGCCGCCGCCGCGCCCTCCGACGACGACTCCGCCGCCGATTCGCCCGACGACGCCTCGGCCGATGATGCCGCGGACAAGGCCGGAGCCGCACCGCCCGTGCTCGCGAGCTGGGTGATCGCTGCTGCGACGGCGGCGGCGGCCGCGTTGGCATTGGCAGCCTGAGGTAGCAAGTGCTGTAGAGTATTTCGTGTTGAGTTCATCGAGCTCACTCCCTTTTCTTTTGTCCATTCATATGCCTTGTTGATGCAAAAAATAAGAAGGGCTATTCATTTCTATCTATATTTATTACTCCACTTTGAAAGAAAAAATGAAAAACAAAAAAAAACAAACTTAGAAGTGTGTGTGATTCTAGAGTTTTTTTGTTTTTGTTCATTGGGTTTGTGGTGATCATTTTGTGCTGACAGTGATCAATGTGATTGGAGAGTGTGTTTAATGTTTATATATGATCAAAGACATCATCCAGTTTAGAGTTCTCCTATTTCCTTTAGCTTTTTGAGCTGTGCATGTGAAGTTTCTCAATCACGTGTTACATATCACCTTTGTGTTCACTGCTAAACGTGAAAAAGTTGGAAACATGGTCATTGCAATGTGCATCTTTGGATGGCATTACTTGTTCAGTTTGCAAAGGTGGTGATGCCAGGTGATTAAGGCCACGTCGGGGATATGACATCATACACGTGTTATTTGTTTTAAATTAGAATTATACTAATTTAATTTATTTTATAGAAATAAGGGGCTGGATGAATTTATTAGATTATTATAATATGTACTCTAAATTATAATAAACTAACATATAAGATCTAAATTATAATAAACTAACATATAAGTTGATCTGCTCGTTTTTACTATATAAACTGAAGGGAGAAACAATAAATCAAAATATATGTTGTAACCATTTTCTTCTTATTTTCTTATTGAGTTTTGAAGAAGTTTTAACAACAAATCATCATTATTTCCTCATATTTTTTCAATAGATTGAATTCAAGATAATAATCTAACCATGATCAAGGAGTATTACAAACTAAATGATCAAATACTATAATTATTACAAAAATGCTTGTTGTCGGCGTAGGCCATCGTGTCGAACGCCAAGCCCAGCACGCTCAACGCACAGCCAGCCCAGTGCACAGCTAGCCTAGGGCATAGCTAGTCCAGCTCAAAGTCAGCAACGAAATTTGAAGATAAATATTTTGTGCTTACAATAGTTGTAACTTAATATTTCAAGCGTGAGAGCAGAATGTTTCACCCTTTTATTTCAAATGTTTCATCCTTTTATTTTAAATGTTTTTCCTCATTTTTATTTTGAATGTTTTACTTGTTGAAGATGGTTGTCTCACTTGTTGAAGATGAATGTTTCACTTGTTAAGGATTTTTATTTCAAAATGTTTTTACCTGCTGAAGATGAATGTTTTACATGTTAAAATGAATGTTTTACCTGTTGAAGATGAATGATTTATGCTATATTTTACATGTTGAATATGAATGTTTTATCTATTGAAGACAAATGTTTCACTGAGTGATGTACGATGCAGATGTCGATTTTCAATCAGGCGGTTAAGATGCGTGATGCAGGGCAATCGAACAGTGCGAACGAGCGTCCGATGTTTAGCGCTCAGTAGGATGTCCTAGCACTAACTCTATCCTAATTATTATCCTATAACTAGCAACTCCAAATATCACTTATACTTATATGTTCAATAGGTGTAGACACACTCTTTTAAATACAAATTGTCACCCCTATCATGTGTATATAAAGATCTAGTGATCAATGAATAATGCACATCTTTATAAGCTCAATCATTTGTTCACTTGTCTTCTTTTATTCACCATTCGTCATCAAACTCAACAGTCCGCACAAACCAGGCCACAGGACGGACGGCCAACAGACGATCCGATCCTCGCAGTGACGCAAGGGATGACGCAAGCGTTAATCCATGCATACGTGGCCGGCGAGGGAACGCACTAGGAACCATCGGGAAACCGCGCGCGACACGCAAGGGCCTGGACCCACCCGTGACCGACCCCACCACCAACCCCCTCGCGATGTCATCCTGGCCGTCCAAAGTCCGAACCGGCTTGGATTTCCCACCGCCTCGGCGCCTGTATATATCGTCTTCCCCCTGATCTTCTCTCTCATCGAGCCATCGCCTATCGCGAGTTCTCGTCGTCTCGTCAGGTTCGTTCGGCCTCTTCTAATCTCTAATTAGTAGATCGATTGATCGATCGACTGATGGATCGATCGACTGATCGTATGAAACTATGAAGTTTGTTTAGAGGAGTTGATTTGGTGGCTAATTTTTGTTGCTGCTTGATTTGCGATTATGCGGTATTGGTAGGTATATCATGGTAGATTTGCTATTGTCTATGTTGGATTTCTGGCTAAGTTTAAGCTGGACCTAGATCTGTTTTGCCTCCTATTGTTGTTGGTGGTTGCCTCATATGATATGATTTTTAGGCGCCGTGGGTGTTTTAGTGTTTTTGGGATTTGATAAATTAGGAGCCCATCTGATGCTTCAAGGCTTTCCGTTATCTCGTCCAAGCTAGAGATAATGAAAGAAGAGATTGATTTAGGCATTTTTTGGAATACTTGAAGAAGAGTTCGATTTAGGCATTATTTGGAGCAAGTTTTCTCAATAAATTTGAACAGACTAATTTCTCCCCTCGTTTGTGTTTATAGATCTAATTGGAATAACTGCTGAATCGGTAGCTTTATCGTCCTTCCGTTTAAGAATAATGTTTTTCCTAATTGTGAACAGAGTTTTGGACTTCCGTCACTGCTCAATGATGATGTATTGTTCCAATGTTCCTCCAGCTTATGAGATGGCTTCGTCAGTTCTCCATCCTTGCCCACCTGGCCAATCCATGCCATAGCTTATTTATTGGGAATCTAGCTGTTACCATGTGTCAGTTTCTTTGTTAATGATGCCAACAACCATCTACTCCAAGATCTTTCTCATCGGGCAGCCATGTTCATCCTCGCAATTGCGCAATGATTACATCTTCGTCCAGATGATGTTTCTTGTTCGAGGATTTACGTGCCAATTAGATGATGTATGTCCATATCTCCAGACCGGAAGGAAAAGGTAATTGCTGGGTAAGCTGATGAACATGTATGTGCATGTGTGCACAAAGCATGTTGTACTATCTTCTATGTTTGTATCATGTACGTAGAGTTAGGGTAGAAAGGCCTTTGCCATGTCGGGTGCGCTCGCTTGGCAGGCCGCAAGACAATAAAAATTATATTTTTGGTGTGTTATCAGGGTGGAGATCGCACGGGGAACTATTTTATTTTATTATGCCCTGGGTTCTCCACCCTGAACCGGTGTCCCTGTCTCTACTGCATTCCATGTTTTATCCTGGTTCGTGTGGTGTGAGAGTATGCGCTTTCATGACTCCGACCAACGATGGCATACGGATAACCACATGTCGAAGATCGTAGAAGATACATCTCATGGGTAACTACATATTGAAGAAGGTACATCTAAATATTACCTTGCAATTTTTCGTGCAGCTAAATATTTAATAATCTTACTGCAACTGAGCAAATTCAGCTAATTTAAAGCCATATCTGAAATAGCTTACACTCCAAACTTCATACAATCGGCTCATCGTATCCTTTTGCCTAATATCACTTATTCCAGTATAGCCTGTATGCAGTTCATACCTTAGCTTCCAAGAAATTAGCTGGAAATATAGTGTTGAACTACCGTTTAAAATGAATTATAATATTGAATTTGTCTTTAACTAAGGCAGCTGCAGTTGGCCTTCGCTGCTATCACAATCCCCGTCAATCTGACCTGTTTTTATTTCTCTGCGTTGCAAATGTTAAATCGTCAAGCAGCCTAATTTTTCTGTTCTCCAATTATTACTGTGTTTATGTTTATGTTGGACAAGAAAAATCTCCTGTCATCACACATGTATATGCTGTCGCTATGTCAAGGGCAGTTCCATTCCTGTTGTTGTATATGCTTTTCTTTGTACCAAAAAGAAGGCTGAGCTGTAGACAGAATATGCGCGTACAAAAAAATTTGTTCACTTGTGTACTAGCCAAGCTGAAGGTCTTGCAAGCCTGGTGCTATAAGTGGGTGGTGCTCGTCGAAGATGCCTGGTGATTGGGGGTTCCCGTCCAAGATGCACGTTCTCTTATTCAATCAACCCTGAGAAGGATTGACATGTCTGAATCGTTCTTAATTGAGGTGACAAGTTGTTGAATGCTGAGGAGCTGACGAGAGATCCACATTAGATCTGCATACGCTGGTGATGTATCAATTAACTTGTAGTTCTTTAACCTGCTTGTTTCATTCTGGGTCACTACGGCAATTTGTAGAGGCTCAGTTTTTTGTTGTTGTGCCTTACTGAATTACCAGTTCTGCCCTAGATTGTTTATTGCTGTTCCCGTTGTGATCGGAGTACAGTTTTGCTAGGTCTTATATATTGTTCTGCCACTAGACTTCTATGCAATATTTTCGTACTTGTGTACTTCCATTATTTGGACAAAACAATGTTCTCTTTCTTTTAGTGGTGTTTCAAGAAGTTTATTGGAAGAAAAAATGCTGTCATTTCTACTGTTTGATTGCAACCTTGAACAACCTTTTGAAGACTTTATTTTAATTACATGTTTTATCAACCAGAAAAACAGAGTGGGGTTTATATCCATTAACAAAATTTTATATGTTTTGTAACACTATGATATTCTCGTCCCTTTGCATTGATTTACATACGTATTTGATGCATTGATTTATGCTTTATGCCCGTGTTGTATTTACAAGTACTTAATTGCAAATTTTTATGTCGCCTGCATGTGCATGTTATGGTATTTACCTGTGGCAATATGATTTGAGTGATTAAAACTTCCTGCCAGTATCAGCATGCATCGTCTACTCGTTCAAATTATGCTGGCTGAACCGTTGATATAAGCTAGATATATCTCTGAGGGTGTACATTTCTGTCGAAAGTTACACATTTTATCACGAATAACATTTTTTGTTAATAATTAAGGATATCTGTTTTTATTGGTTGCCATCCAATTCTGCTGAATCGTGCTGACCAAGTGACCATCACTATAAATACAATACATAGCCCTTTTCCTTTAAAAGAACTGCGGAGAGATGATGTCCTGAATAAAGACACGGGAATAGGGAGATTTTTTTCTCATTTTGTCAATTTATTTTTATAAGCAAACGGGCATCAGAATATGCCTTAAAATTACGATATTTAAATATTTACAGGATACCTACCTTATTTATTCTTGACCTAAACTCTACAGCCCCACTTTTGTACTTTCTATCATTTATCATTCTATGTTTGTATTATTTATTATTGTATGAAAGAACAAGGAAGCTTTGTCCACTTTTTGATCAGCATATTCAATCCGATTGTAGATAAAATCCGTGGCCCTTAGTGTATGTAGTTAGCCCTTACTTTAGTGTATGTAGGTATAAATAAAATAAAAATGTACGAATCGATTTTTTTATTTAAACCTTTTTAAATACCGTTTGAAAAACAAACCTTGGTGATGTCAAATTTTCAAAACTATATTTGTTGAGATCTTGTCATAATGCAAGTGGGAATGATGTGGGGTGTGTTGTTTCGTCTCGTAGTTCATGTCTAAAATCTTGGCAATGCCACGATACTAACTATGAAGTAATTTTAGACCTGCTGTTGTTAGAGAACCATGGTGAGAAAGCAATATTAGTTTGTCATCTCTTCTATTGTTTACTCTTAACATGATACTTCTTAAACGAATATGTTTACTAGATGAGGATCTTATTGCTCCGAACTGGAAAGAGCGTCCCAGCAAGCAATTGCTGCGAGTGGTGGTTCGACTCCATCAAGATCCCTATTTTACATTATCTAAATTATAATCAAGATACTGTTTTAAATGAGTTTTAATAACATACCATCTTTATTTCCACTTATTTTTTCCAAAAGGTTTTTAAGAAAAGATAATAATCTGGCAATGAAGGAGTGTTATAAACTAAATGATCAAATACCATAATTAGTATACTAAAATTAGCAATTCCTAATAGCGCTTGTATATGTTCAATAGGTAGTACCACCCCTATCATGTGTATACAAAGATATATTGATCAATGAATAAAAGCATCTTTATGGACACAATCATTTGTTCATTTGTCTTGTTTTATTCACTATTCGTCATCAAACTCAACGGTTTCGCACAAACCAGGCCACAGGACGGGATGGCCAACAGACGATCCGTTTCTCGCTGTGACGCAAGGGATGACGCAAACGAGCAGCAAGGTCGACCCAAGCATACGCACACGGGACCATCGGGAAACCACACGCGACACGCAAGAGCCTGGACCCACCCGTGACCGACCCCAACACCAACCCCGCGATGTCATCCTGGCCGTCCAAAGTCCGAACCGACTTGGGTTTCCACCGCCGAACGGCCGCCGCGCCTGTATATATCGTCCTCCTCCTGACCTTCTCTCTCATCGAGCCATCGCCTATCGCGAGTTCTCGTCGTCGCGTCAGGTTCGGTCGTCCACTTCTAATCTCTTATCAGTAGATTGTTCGATCGATCGATCATATGAAACTATGACGTTTGTTTAGAGGAGTTTATTTGGTGGCTAATTTTTGTTGCTGCTTAATTTGCGATTATGTGGTATTGGTAGCCGGTAGGTATCCGTATATCATGGTACATTTGTTATTGTCTATGTTGGATTACTGGCTAAGTTTAAGCTTGACCTATATCTGTTTTGCCTCCTATTATTGTTGGTAGCTGCCTCATATGTATTAGTTTGTTTTTTAGGGATTCGAAACTAGAGATACTGAAAAAATAGATTGATTTAGGCATTATTTGGAGCAAGTTTGGTGAATTCATAAAATCCCGATGGTTTTGTCGATAAACTTGAACAGATTAATTTATCCCCTCGTTTGTGTTTATAGATTTAATTGGAATAACTGCTGGATCGGTAGCTTTAAGAAGAATGTTTTTTCCTAATTGTGAACAGAGTTCTGGTCTTCCGTCACTACTCAATGGTGATGTCTACTCAATGGTGATGTATTGTTCCTCCAGCTTATGAGATGGCTTCGTCACTTCTCCATCCTTGTTCACCTGGCCAATCCATGCCATAGCTTATTTATTGGAACTCTAGCTGTTACCATGTGTCAGTTTCTTTGTTAATGATGCCAACAACCATCTACTCCAAATCTTTCTGCTGGGGCAGCCAGGTTCATCCTTGCAATTGCGTAATGATTACATCTTCCGTCCAGATGATTTTTCTTGTTCGAGGATTGATGTTTCTTGCAATTGATGTCCAGACCGGAAGGAAAAGGTAATTGCTGGGTAAGCTGATGAACATGTATGTGCATGTGTGCACAAAGCATGTTGTATTATCTACTATGTTGTATTATGTATGTAGAGTTAGGGTTGCCTTTGCCATGTCGGGTGCGCTCGCTTGGCAGGCCGCAAGACAATAAAAATTATATTTTTGTTGTGTTATCAGGGTGGAGATCGCACGGGGAACTATATTTTGTTTTATTTTGCCCTGGGTTCTCCACCCTGAACCGGTGTCCCTGTCTCTACTGCATTCCCTGTTTTATCCTGGTGTTCATGTGGTGCGCGCTTTCATGATTCCGACCAACGATGGCACACGGATAACCACTTGTCGAAGATCGTAGAAGATTACATCTCATGGGTAACTACATATTGAAGGTACACCTAATTATTACCTTGCAATTTTTCGTGCAGCTAAATATTAATAATCAGTTATGGGCCTCTTGTCTTACTGCAACTGAGCAAACTCAGCTAATTTAAAGCCATGTATGAAATAGCTAATTATCTGGAAATATAGGTATTGATCTACAATTAAAAATGAAATATTAAAAATGAATTATAATATTGAATTTGTCTTTAACTAAGACACCTGCTGCCTTGTGCACCATCGTAGCCATACAGCTGCAGTTGGCCTTCGCTGCTATATCACAATCCACGTCAATCTGACCTGTTTTTATTTCTCTGCGTTGCAAATGTTAAATCGTCAAGCAGCCTAAATTTGCTGTTCTCCTATTATTACTGTGTTTATGTTTATGTTGGACTAGAAAAATCTCCTACTGTCATCACACATGTATATGATGTCGCTATGTCAATTGTCAAGGGCTGTTCCCTTCCTGTTTCTTTGTACCGAAAAGAAGGGTCGAGCTGTAGACAGAACTCTGTATATGCGCGTACAAAAAAAATTTGTTCATTTGTGTACTAGCCAAGCTGAAGGTCTGGCAAGCCTGGTGCTATAAATGGTGGTTCTCGTCGAAGATATATGTTCGCTTATTCAAGCAACCCCTGAGAAGGATTGACATGTCTGAATCGTTCTTCATTGAGGTGACACGTTGATGGATTGCATCTTTGCTGAGGAGCTGACGGAGAGATCCACATTAGATCTGCATACGCTGGTGATGTATCAATTAATTAACTTGTAGTTCTTTAACATGCTTGTTTCATTCTGGGTCACTACGGCAATTAGTAGAGGCTCAGTTCTCATGTTTATTGTTCCCGCAATCGATGGGATATGATTTTTTGTTGTAGCTTGCTGAATTTACCAGTTCTGCCCTAGATTGTTTATTGCTGTTCCCGTTGTGATCCGTGTACAGTTTTGCTTGGTCTTACATATTGTGATAAAACAATGTTCTCTTTCTTTTAGTGCTGTTATAAGTTTCTTTCTTGGAAGAAAAAAAATGCTGGTGTGTGTCATTTCTACTGTTTGATTGCAACCTTGAACAACCTTTTTGAAGCTTTGCACTTTATTTTAATTACATGTTTCATCAACAAGAAAAGTAGAGGGGAGTTTTTGTTCATCAACAAGATTTTTTATGTTTTGTAACTATGATATTCTCGTCCCTTTGCATTGATTTACATACGTATTTGATGCATTGATCTTTGCTTTATTTTTCACGTGCTGTATTTATTAGTACTTAATTGCAAATTTTTATGTCGCCCGCATGTGCATTCTATTTTCATTCCTTGTATTTATTAAAACTTCTTGCCATCATCAGCATGCCACGTCTACTCTTTGAAATTATTCTGGCTGAAACATTGATATAAGCTAGATGTCTCTGGGTGTAAACTGGTCAAGACTCTCCAGTTTATGCCCCCCTCCCCCCCCTTCTATATGGTACCAATTGCATTTCTGTTGAAAGTTAGACATTTTATCACGAATAACTTTTTTTTAATAATTAGGGATCATCTGTTTTTATTGGCTGACATCAAACTCTGCTGACCAAGTGGCAATATATAGCCCTTTTCCTTCAAAAGGATTACGGAATATACCTTAATTAGGACAGATAAATATTTATTGGACCTTTTATTCTTGACATAAACTCTACAGCCCTACTTTTTATATTATCCATCGTTTATCATTCTATGTTTCTATCATTTATTGTTCTATTAAAGAAATGTAACTTTATTCACAACTCCGATATTGATTTTGGATCAGCCTATTCAATCCGATTCTGCACTGAATTCGTGGCCCTTAGTGTATGTAGTTAGCCCTTACTTTAGTGTATGTAGGTAGTATAAGATGTACGGATCGATTTTTTTATTATTTAAACCTTTTTAAATAATGTTTAAAATACAAACCTTGGTGATGTCTTATTTTCAAAACTGTATTTGCAAGTGGGAATGAGGGTGGGAGGTTGTTGTTTCATCTCGTAGGGCATGGCTAAAATCTTGGCAATGCCACGGCATTATTTTGGTGTGGTCTTGCCACAGCATTATTTTTTTAGTAGTTTGTCCTCTCTTCTATGGTTTACTCTTAACAAAATACTTCTCTATCGAATATTGTTTACTCGATGAGGATCTTATAGCTCTGAACTGGAAAGAGCGTCCCGGCAAGCAATTGCTGGGAGTGGTGGTTCGACTCCATCTAGATCCCTACCTTACATTATCTAAATTAAAATTAAGACACCATTTTAAAGGAGTTTTAAAATCAAGATATTAGATCACTAAGAGCAACTTTAATAGTGGCCAAATGCCTCTCTAAACCAAAATTTAATCAATTTAACAGAAAATAGTTTCTAACAAACTAGCCAATCGGATGGCCAAGCCATCTAGTTGACCAAATCAGTCTTCTCGCTAGCCAAATTTGGCCAACCAAGTTGGCCGGTTATCTGTGGTGGACAGGAGGTGCTCAACGTGATGGCAGGAGAAGGCAGCCGAGAGCGACGGGAGGCACTCGACGCTGTAGAGGAAGGCGACTGGGGGTGGTGGGAGGCGCTCAGCGTGATAGGGGATGGCGGCCGGAGCAGCTCATGTGAAGAGTTGGAGATGAGAGAGAGAAAGGAAGGTGGAAAGGACAAAGAAAAAGGAAGAGTAAATTTTTTATAGAGTTAGAAATAGAGAGTTAAATGTATAGTAATATGGAGAGGAATTTTTTGAAGAGTTGGCTAAATAGACAAATAGAGAGTCAAAAATAGAGAGGTTATTGGCATGGACGAATTTACATGTGCTCAACACAGTGCATAGGACACATATACGTTTTCATTTTTCACATACTAAACCCCATGTATATACACGTGGGACATCCGAAAGACCTCAAGCCTATAGTAATTAAGCAGTATTTAACAGTGGTATACATTACTATTGAACTTACTAACAATTAAAAATTTAAAAAATTTGACTATATTTTAATCAGGAAGTCATATATATTTTTTACTATAGAGTATATATTACTATTAAATATAATATTCCTTGATAATAAAAGTATTAGAGATTTAATTTATTATACAATGATATATATGGGATATCAGGTTATTTTCATTTTGGATTTGCGTTAACCGTTGAACCAGAAGAGTAAATTCTTAATTTTTATTTAAATAGAGTTTATATGAGTAAATTTTCCAAAATACCAAGATCGGACGGTCTGCACCCACATGCGGACATTGTAATCGTTGGCGGACATCACTCAGCAACAGCTACGTACGGCTAGTTGAGGGATCGTCAATCCAACACGTTTTTGCCCCGGATTTCACGGCGGCAAAGATGGAGGAGATCAAAAGCAGTTCGAATTCGCAGTTAATTTGGAGGTAATTTCGTCGGTTGGAGGAGGAAGATAGATATGACAGGCGGGCCCCACCTGTCAGCGGCAGCGCGGGGGCGTGGGCGGCCTGGGCCAGCTGGGTCGTGTGCGCCGACAGGCGACTGCCTCGCCGGCCACGTCCCCGCGGCGAAGCAGCATCTTGTTCTTGCTCCCTCCTCCGCGCCGGCCTCGCTCCGGACTCCTACGCCTATACCTCGTTCGTTCTTGGATGCTGTCACGCGGAGCTGCTCACTCACGCCTATCGGGTGTTCGTGCTAATGCCGCTCCGGGGAGGCGGAGGCGCTGCTTGCAGAGGCAATAGCTGACGGATTTGAGCCGAATATTGTTGTGTTCAATGCGCTAATTGATGCTTACTGCAATGCGAGGATCATGGAGCATGCAGTTAAAGTCTTTGAAGGTATGGAATATGGATGGCAAGGGCTGCCCTCCAAACATGGGTTGTGCAAATCGGGGAAGGTGGAGACTGGAGAGTGACATGGTGTTCTTCCGTCGGATGGTTGAGGCAGATTTGGAGCCAAATGTGGTGTACACGGCTTTAATTCAGGGGCAGTGCAATGACTGGACTTGCTCAGTATTAATTGATGCTCTTTGCAAACATGAGAGGGTTGGAAAGCCCATTTGTTGCAGGAAAACGTTGATGCTGCTGATGAATTGATGCAGGAAATGATCTGAGGAGTTTGAACCACATGCCCACACATACAGTTCACTGATGGATGGATTATTCAGGTGTCTCGAGCAAAGTTGATGCTGGAAGATATGATGGAGAAAGGAGTGCAAGCGAATGCTGTAACATATACCATTTTAATTGATGGATTAATCAGGGAGATCGGATCAGAAGGCCCAAAGAAAAATATTTCAAAAGATGATTGCAACAGGTACTAATCATGATATTGTGACGTACACAGTATGGAAGATACTGAATCCATGATGGTTCGAATGGTTGATCATGGTGTTTGCCCTAACTTTGTTACATATAACACTTTGATTAATGGGTATGCAAATCTAGGACTAGTTAATCAAGAATTTCCAACTTTTGAGCTCATGGTTGGTAAGGGGTGCAAGCCAAAGGAGGAATCCTACACAGTTCTTCTCAGACTCTTGGTAAAGAAAAATTCCTCTGATAGCATCCCTGACAACTCTGTTGATTTATGGAAAATAGCATACATGAAAGATCTCCAGGGACTTTTGGAAGAGGCCACTAAGATTCATTTGCTCCCAGCAGTCAATGTTTACAGCTGTTTCATTAGATGTTTATGCTGTGTTCACAGATTGGAGGAAGCAAAATATTTACTCATTGGAATGCAGAGTTCTAACTTGGCTAACTTAGAACAAATAATGTTCTGAGTTGCATTTGTACAGTTTTTCTACATATGTTTTATGTGAACAAATTAAGAACTCTATGAAAATATTCTGATTAACACTAGGCTTATTATTCATCCTCATCTGCTTAATTAGGTCTTTAGTTTGTCTATTCCTAATCTGGTTAACATCTGATATCTTCACTCTACATTCTCAGCAAAGTGTATATAATTGGCAGGCATCATTTTTTAGATAAAAGACCTTGGGCAATCATCATTCCAGTGTTATTAAATAGTAAGATATGCTTGTTGGATCCTAACTATAACTGGCACTTGCTCTTTCAGTTTTTTATGCTTCATCGACAAGCAATCAGGTTATTTGAGAGTATGGTTGCTATACTTTCAGTGCCTCCACAAACTGCTGGACTTGGATATCTTAAGCATCCATTACATTCTCAACGCTATTGAGAACTCAACTTCATCTAAATTTGCTGGAAGAAGAAAGTAGAGCAAATCTTTAGGCTGTTTGCACATGCCAAGGTAATGCGATCACAGGAACTAACAAGGTATTTTTCAAATTATCATATGCTCTATGTTAAATTTAATTCCGAAATTGTTGATTGCTCGTGTCACATTTGTGATGAGTGTTTTGTTCGATTATATTGCCAGTTGCCAGCCATTTCTCATTGATTAACATTAGTTGCACTTGATTTGTACTTCCATTGCTAATAGAGTTAACTGGGTTCTTTCGATATTATAGAACTAAAATTGTGAACCTTTAATGCTATATAACTAATTTTGCCCGAATTCACTGTCAGCATTATGCAAGTTCAGGTTCTGACACAAATAAGAGAAATATTAGAGGCCGATAAATAGTGAAACTAAAAGCATTTTTAAGGTAAAACTATCGCAACTACCTGCAGGTTAATTAAGGTTGCCAGAAAAATTCTAATATATCAAGAATTAAGAATATATGTAGCTGACGGATCTGTAATTAGTTAATTATCATCATCATCATCAGCAACTATGATTTTTTTTCTCCAGAAATGATTAGAGACTGTGTGTGACATTGATCCCTCTCAATTTGACCAATTCGTGTGCATTCATGCAGAGCTACTTTTGATCTACCAAACTCCAACCGCTTCTGACATACTTCCAATCATGCAGAGCTACATGGTACCATGTAACGTACGTTAGCTTACATGGTGCAGATATTCCCAGAATCATGCCACGTCCACCGTTTTCACAAGACATTCGTCCAACCAAGAAACATATTACTGGATAATCATTTACTTTGTAACACTGTTTTTTTATAATGAAACAGCACTGTTTAAATTTCCTGCCCTGAGAGAGTATTGGCAACGAACAGTCGCCCAAACAAAAAATCGAGAGTTAGTTTATTACTCCCTAAATTGCAATCGACGATATGGAGAGCATCACACCCTTTTTAGTCGCAATGTTCTTTTGCCAAACCAAAAGGTGAAAACTAGGTCTCGGGCGTTTCGATTGAGATGGGTCTTTGCATGGAGAGCTGAAAATGGTTTTGTTCAGATTATGTTACATAGTAATCTATCTGTCTTAAAATATAGTCTTTTATTAAGTAATGGGTAATTCATCGATTGAGATGTGTAAAATGACTATAATATTCTTCTCGGATGGTTGAGGCCTAAGGGTGAGTTTAAAAATAATTGGACGAAGTAACAGGTAAAAGTGACTTTTTATTGGTATATTTTGAAATTATATTTAAAAAACACTACATTTTTAGGACAAAAATCATGGTTGTTTGACTGACATTTGAGGAACGACGACTCTGACAGCAAAATGGCGAGCGAATCACCACACGTACCTCTGACAGTCACGCCGGAAGCCTGGCCTTACTTACCTGCTCCACACGATGAGTCGTCATGGCTCACTCGAGGAGCATCGACGACTCGCTCTCCAGACTATAGATTTATATAAAGACCACCATGCATGGAACTATGATGCCAACAAAAACAGCAACCAGCTAACTCTCCGAGCAAAGAAGCTACGTACTACCTCACTGTTCGATCTACTCCTGCCTGCGCCATGAAGCTCTCCATGGTGGTCATGGCGGCCGCGGTGCTTGTGATTGTCAGCGCCGCCGCGGCCTCGGCTACAGCTATCAACAAGTCCTGTGTGACGGGCAGCGCCGGCGCCGCCGTGAGCATCGGGTACGGCGGGGCCAGCGCCGGCGCTGGCGTCTCCCTCGGCTCCGACGCGTACCGGATGGCCTGTCCCCGTGCCGAGGAGATCGTCCGCGCGGCCGTCGAGAGGGCCGTCGCCGCTGACCCCCGCATGGCGGCGTCGCTCCTCCGCCTCCACTTCCACGACTGCTTCGTCAATGTAAAGTTTGTCGTCGCTGCGGCGCTTCTCTTCTAGTGCACCGGCCACCGACGTGTGGACGCTTATCGCCGTGGCAATGTGCTGTGTTTATGTTAGGGTTGTGACGGGTCCGTGCTGCTGGACGACAAGCCCTTCTTCGTCGGCGAGAAGACGGCGGGGCCAAACGCCAACTCGCTGAGGGGATTCGAGGTCGTCGACGCCATCAAAGCCGAGCTCGAGAAGGCGTGCCCGGAGACTGTCTCCTGCGCCGACGTCCTCGCCATCGCCGCCCGTGACTCCGTCGTGGCAGTAATTAATTAAGCTCATCGCCGTCTTAAACTTATAAAATGCGTTCATAGAAAACATGCATGTAACCATGCAAGATTGTAACTGTGTTGCTCGATCGCCATTATGTCGTACGTCGATCTCGCCGGGCATCTTCTCAGTCCGGCGGGCCGAGCTGGCAGGTGGAGGTCGGCCGGAAGGACAGCCGCACGGCGAGCCTTCAGGGCGCCAACAACAACCTCCCCGCTCCGACGTCCGGCGTCGCCACCCTCGTCCAGAAGTTCAGGAATGTTGGCCTCTCCGCCAAAGACATGGTTGCTCTCTCCGGTAATCATGGAGGCCAGCCGGCCGGCCGGCCGGCCTTCCCCCATGCTCGATCTCATCAGCCGTAATGTATCGCAGATGAATAACTCGAATGCATCCATTGCAACGATTACGCAGGGGCGCACACCATCGGGAAGGCGCGGTGCACGACGTTCAGCGCGCGCCTCGCTGGCGTCGGTGTCTCGGCCAGCGGCTCCCTGGGTGACTTGGCGTTCCTACAGTCGTTACAGCAGCTGTGCGCGGGATCGGCGGGCTCGGCGCTGGCGCACCTGGACCTCGCCACGCCGGCAACCTTCGACAACCAGTACTATATCAACCTGCTCTCCGGCGACGGCCTGCTGCCGTCCGACCAGGCGCTGGCGTCGGCGGGAGTCGCGGCTTCCGGGTTGGATGACGTTGCTGGCCTCGTCGCCGCCTACGCATTCGACGCGTCGCTCTTCTTCGACGACTTCGCGTCGTCCATGCTGCGCATGGGGAGGCTCGCGCCGGGCGCCGGCACCGGCGGCGAGGTCCGCCGCAACTGCAGGGTGGTGAACTAGCTATGTTGCTGCATGCTGCAGCCTGCGTGCTACTAGGAGGAGCTTATGTTAGACTATGCTTAGCCTAAAATAAAATATCTGTTAATTGCCTCAGCTATATGTGTGTGTACCTGTTGATTTCATTCCTCTCACTCTAAGCCATGTGTCGTTTTAGAAATTATTAGGCTGTTTAGTTTATTATCTATCTTGCTGCTTTGGTGTTGACATGTCTTTAGTTAACCAGCTCTATCTTTTTTTATGGAAAAATTCCTATGGTACCGGCCTCGAATCCTTGTCCTTTGTCTTGAGGCCCTATCTTAGATCTCCGACTCCAATCCCAAAGTATTTTTATCCTCTTGCCGCTGCAGCCGAGTGCTCATTGCAGGAATAACAATTTTACCCATGAATTCACATACTAGATACCTGATCTAATGTTTACGGGTTCAGTTACCTGTTTACCGTTTAGTATCAGATTTGGCGCAAATTTATATTGAAACCCCTGGGTGTTCAAGCATCACTAGTGTGTTCAGCAATTACACAGAGGCACAATATCCACTTAAAAGAAATTAAAACAAGCACAGCAGTATCGATGTACCATGTTACACGTAATAATCCATCTGACAATATATTGGTAGCACACAAATACCAACACGAGGCGTTGCTATCATATCATCACATGATAGCTGATTTAATTTTACCCTTAAAAGGTGTACTCCACGACTCTCCGGTAACAAGTAACAACGATCCACATGAACAGTGCACGGTTGAAACAAACATCCACAAGTATGAAACAGTCGTTACCCAACTTTATTCATAGCTCTGGTCGACAGAGTAACCAAATTAAGAATTCCATCCATTCATTCGTGAAGGTTTCAGCTTCCACTGCAGCAACCGATCCTTGGACTAATCTGATGCATCTCCGTATTGCCCGTATCCAGATTACTCGTTATGTCATACCCTGGGTCTGATCACTCAAAAGAACTCTCCAAACATATCGTCCTCATCAGACAATGGAACGGATCATCTAAGATCCCCTTCGTAGCCTGCAAGACCTGCCATACCCTGTAATTAGCAAATCAATAAGGTAAAGTCCACAATAGACATAATATAATTGTTTAACAGACATAATCTAATCTGCCTTTTAAGCACTCAATCTGATCTAATCAATCCTTACCCTTTTAAACTAGAAAATCACTAATTCTTGCTAAAGTACCCAGCGGGTACTGTTCACGCTACAGTAGCCTCGCGTTCCCATGGGCTGGGCCTGGCCCAAAACCCATGACATAGTGTCACGGCTTTTCAGTCAACTTTGTAAGTAGAAAATCACGAGTCTATTGATGGTGAAGGTGAATCTGCCATTCACCACGGCACTACCACCATGACACCATCAGGGGGGTCTTCTATGCATATATAGATCCAAACATGGTTTTACTAGTTGAAGCATCTTCTTTGGAAAAAATTTCCATTTGCGTATGTGGTTTGTAGTACAATTATATGGGATTGAAGTTCAATTGAAAATTATACAGTTTTTTCAAGATTAGAACTTATTCTAAATTGTAGCACCACATGAATATTTGGCTAGTCATGAAGAAGAAATTAATAGACCTGTATCATGGCAGACAAGAAGTTTTTCAGGCTATAACAAAAATTCACCTAATAACAAGGATTGAAATAAATAGTTGAATCAGGGCCAAAATGCTGTTTGGTCAGGCCTCTTTTTGTTTTCACTTTTTTCATTGACAAACAGAAAATTATAAATAAATAGCCTAATGGGTAATGTAATGATATGTTACAAAAACACGTTCAAACCCCAGTCCCCCAAGAAATAGTTTTTGATCAAGGCTACGTAACAAGGTAATCCATCTGTTTCTTTTTATAATGCATATTTTGAGTGAGCATCCATCTGTTTCTTTTTATAAGGCTCATTCTGAGTGAGATTAAAGAGAGTATAAAACCAACAGAAAGAGAGATCATAACGACCATGCTAACCATACTTAAATCTCTAGAAAACATAAGTAATGATGGTTAATGAGTTTTTTCTTATATTAATACAAGAG
Organism: Zizania latifolia; assembly: GCA_000418225.1. Lineage (NCBI taxonomy): Eukaryota > Viridiplantae > Streptophyta > Magnoliopsida > Poales > Poaceae > Zizania > Zizania latifolia. The sequence goes on along the minus strand of KE371152.1, from coordinate 572,468 downwards.
AGACCAAGTGATAAATGAGGGCAAACAAGGAATACAAGCAATAAATCCACGTGAATGTTTTATATTTTCAAAAAAAATATGCTGTTACAAAAAGAAAAGGAGGGAGTACCACACAAGTTGAGCAATGAAAACTTACCAGTTCCAAAGGTAGCACTTGCTATGCTTCCGAGACACCATCTCCCAAAAGAAACATTACATGGAAGGGCTGCATTTATCAAAGGCCAAATACTCCCAACAGATTCTCTGCAAATCCTGAAACCAAAAAAGAGCAAATAATTTCACATTAATATTAACAGAAGTTTAATGAGTATACAGTATCTAATCTAAAGGTGAGTGCAGTATTATCCAGAAGCTCATATCAAATTAAAGCATCCAGGAGGAAAAATTACCCATCATCATCATGGTACAGGCTAGAGTCACACAAGGTAACGGCCAGGCCATACAGATTGTGCTGGTAATGGTTCCACCAATGGACCATTTTGCTGATTCCCTTGCTGAAAATTAAGTTCTGGAAGTTGTTTGATGGGCCCAAAAAGGTAAAAATCTTGCCACTGTTTTTCATCGCTACCATTAGGATGCATGCTAAAAGGCTGTTTCCCAGGAAATGGAAAGGGTGTGGTGAAGGTGCTGCTGGCAGTGGTAACATTTGAATGTGCAAAACACTGATTATTAACATGATCAGCTGCCGACCTGTAGCCATCCAACCAGATGTCATCATTGACCTGTACATGCTGGTTGTTACCAACAGAAATGGAATCATCCTGTCGCTTTGAAGGGGCATTGCTAAATCCTGGAGGAGGCCCAACATGTCTTCCAGGACGACTAACAGGATTTTTCTTTGATACGCCTATCTGTGTCTCCATCGGCTTCATTGATGTGACATCAGAAGATAATACTGATGGCACTAAATGAAAGGATGAAGGGACAGTAACTTCATTAGATTTAAACTGACCAATGATTGGATTTGTACTATTCAAAGTAGCTTCAGCAGATACCAGAGGCACACTTCCGACAGATTGTAATCCACTCAGTCCACCATTCACCCTCTGATCCAGAAATCCACTTGCACCTATCTTAGAATTCTTGAATGCACTCAGTAAGAATGAATCTTGCCCACCAAGTATGGAGGTATTATCTGGGTTGCTGAAACAAGCAAGTGATGGTGCAGGTGTACACTGATCGGAGATGATATTGGAGAAGTTTGGCATATGGATTGTATCTTGAGGGCCAAGTGGTCCACCAGCGCTTACCCAGGAACGATCAGATATGTTCAAATGTTGGAAAAAATCAGACACTGGCCTTGGACCAATGCCAGTAAGCACTTGCTGCCCAGTATTGGCTGCCCAACCCATAGATGAAATTGGTAGAGATTGAACATAAGAACTGGGAGTTGGAACAGGTGCATTGCTTTGAAAAGTCATTGGTGGCAGTGCACCATTATTTGACCAATTAACATCAGACATTTGCACTGGCTGTAGGAATTCATTAGTAGTCTGTTCTGAGAAAACTCTAGGAAGCTTTTCAGAAACAGGAGGCTTAAAAACAATTTCTTCATCGTCATCTCCTTCAGTATAGGGTTGTGCCTCTGACTGAAGTACACCCAGATTTTCTGCAACTGAAGTAATTTTACTGGAGGTTTCCTGTTCCTGTTCAATGTGATTTGTCACATGCACATTGGAAGATCCAATGTTAGCAGCAGAAGATTCACAACAAGGAGGTTCTGAAGCCATAATGAACTTTTTTGAGGTTGCATCAAAATATATTTTCAGCTGATCAATTTGAACAAAACTCAGCAATGCCTTCCCTGCAGCAAGAATCCTTTCTACACGGACTTTTTTCTCCTTGGTGCTTCCATCACTACCAAAAACATGCTTGTTGGAGAAGTCCAAGATAACTTGTGCAGGTACCAATGGCAAGAACCCTCTTAACTCAACATCCTCCCACAATGCAACCCTGTTGCCAGTTTCACCCTCCTCATATGTGCCCATGTCAAAAAAGCAAGTTTCGTCATCATCACCATCAACACGTGCGAGGCCTGTCAAAATGAGTTTGTTCATAAATGGCACACATTGATTCCAGAAGAAATATCTTGCATCAGCTTGCTTTTCGTCCATCTCAGAACTAGCAACAAAATCCGGATGGCATGCCAGCCATTCAATAAAGACCAAAATAGCTGGCAGGTAGATACATGAGGCAACATTATGTAGCTCTAAGCATCTTTTGAGAAGGCGTCCAACAAACTCAAAGGCAGAAGCAAATGCATTTTGAAGACGAACTCTGCGTTGAACGATTTCAGCATATGATTGATTGTCTGCCTCTTTGTTTGCATTGTGCACTGTGAATATAAGGATAGCAACAAGCTTAACAACACACAGTGCATTCTCAGCAGCATCCACACCAAAATTTAGCTCCTCGTGAGGACCAGATGAAAGAAGAATTTGCAAATCACTGATAACTGTAGAACATAGCTCCCCAAATGTTTCCAAGCTACAGAAGACAAAATGGACATTTCAGTAGACAGACAAAGTGAGAATAACATGAGTCAACAATAAGGTTTTGTGAAGTACCTTGTCTTTGTGAAAAGGATACCATTGAGACGAACAAACCGAACATAGAAAGACTTCAATGTTTCTGGAATATTGTGCTCTCGTTCCTTTGAGATTTCATCTGTAATAGAACCTTTGGGCTGAAATCGTGTCTCGCCCCTTCCTCTGCCCCTACCAACTGATCTGGGAGGTAAGATCCTAGCTGTGGAAACCTTATTATTACCCGGCAGGTGAGCATAGATCTCATGATTCTGCATATGAAACTATAAGAGTTTGAGACCTACCGCAAAATATAGCTTGGACTCAGAATTTAATCATCAAAAAATATTTAAAAACTATGACAGCAGCAACACCCTAGGAATTACATGCGACAAACTGATCCACTGATCCACATCCACTGCTATCTTTCTTGAAGATCAACAGAATATTTTTCCCGTGTATAATGTGCAGCAGATACTATAAAGTATTAAAACAGTAATAAACCCATGCAATCAAATAAAAAAGACTGTATGATAATTATCTCTACTATAAAAAAGAACTAGTGGTGATAGTGAATCCACCATCCCAGTATCCCACCGCCTCTAGAGTTGGTAGGATCTTCCAAGAGTAGATAAATAGTTCCTTTGTGCATGTGACTTGCCTATTTATGGATTGATGTTTGCTTGCACAGTATATATTTTCCCACAAGAAACATATACGGCTGATATTTTTTTGAAATAGCTTGCAAGGCACAGGTATTTTCTAGTAAAGGAAAAACTGATGCCTATAACAGGTAGATAAGCTGCTAAAACAAATCCTACAACCAAAATGAATAATACTAGGCTGCACATCCAGACAGCTATGGAATTTCTATGGTACAAACTGCGGAACAATGGAAATCAACAAGATCCACTATATTCTAGCTTGATAAAATCATGCAGTGCCATTCTAAGGTTCAGAAAGGGGAAATAGCTTCAACACCAAATCACAAAACTGGAAAGGAAGAAATATATATACCTTATCGAATGCAAGAATCAAGTTTTCCCTCGCTGCAGAAAAAGGATTGTCCACTGCTAAGCTACGGAAGTAGCGATAGATAGCTGTTACCTCATCACCAGAGTATGATGCCAGTATTGCAAGCTGAACAAAAACTTCATCAGTACAATATGCCATTCAATCAAAAGAAACAAGTTTTGTACTTGTGTGCAAGAAAATAAAACAGAAATAAGCAAAAGTATGCATGATGGCATACCTGATGATGTGGGTTACCATTAGAAGGGCACAGCGAAGCTGCCTCCTTGTAGTAGATAGAAGCTGTGGCATATTCACGGCTTGCATAATCGACATCCCCATACAGACCTTTGTAGCGGGTAAGATCTCCTAAATATATCAGACAGCGATAGCATGACAACATGCCTTTCTTCACACCAACTATTTTCTTCTCATCTTTATCAGGAACAGCTGAATTATCATGACCCTCAGAAAAGTACCCCAAAGGAAGGCCATAAGTAGATCGAATTTTAAGAATCAAATCATGATAGAAACCAGTTGCTTCTGAAAGGAAACTTCTAACAGAAGATTTGATCCTCTTGATCCGATCAGGATTGACATTGTTCTTTCCAGCAGAGAGAATATGAGTCCGGAATTCCTCAATTCTTTTGTAGTGCAACTGCCACAGAAGATACTCTATCTCATGCTTTTCAGATAAATCATGATCTGCAAGGATTATCTTCTCATAGTTCTCACGCATCTGAAACCATATGTTAGGGTCTAATGGGACTTTGGACTGTGCGGACTTTCGCAGACGACTTTCATGTTCAGCATTCTGCATGAGTAACACCATCATCAATACTCACTAGTATGTATTATCTATATTACATGAGGTATCATGACTTGAAACAAATTATAAAACTAGAAGGAAACTTTTGTTTCTCATTGTCGGAGTATTAACCTACAGAAAGGAGAACAAGTATACATCCCACTATGCGAACTAGATTACATAGAGCCATAGAGGTTCTTCTTGGTACTTTTTCCACAAAACATCAACAACAAAATTTAAGAATACAGCCTTGTTTGAAACACGTTTTTTGCATCATCCTCACATGGACCTATACATGTACTGCTACCATCCTGTTTGCTCTACGTCTATTATAAATATGGCAAAATATTAGCCCCATAATGAACACACTTCACATCTAGCTGTTCTTAGCAAATGCCAAATCATGATGTGCAGGAACATCAAACTGATCAATCTTTTACTCCCTCTGATTCCTAATATAAGTCGTTTTGGACTTGCGCACAAGAATTAAGAAATCAACTCAAATGACTTTGTTGCCACTCATTTATTCTGCTTTGGAAAAAGACGAGTTCTTTATTTGCAAGAGATGTAGCATTTATTTGACAACAGCAAACATGGAAAGAAAAGATGAAAAAGTACATAGAAGTTCTAAAATGACTTATATTTGGAAAAAAGTTGAGAAGGTTCAAATGACTTATAAAAGGAATCGGAGGTAGTATACTAATACAAGTTTGGGTTGTATTGGCAAATAAGAGTACACAGTTACCACTAAATTAAACACTTAACATTGGGAATCATCACCTAGAGCATTCAAATTTTCAGTTAAGAGAAATGAAATGCTAAACATGCTAGCAACTAGCGGTTCATTTGGTTGGGGGAATTGTTTGCACTTTGCAGTGAATGGGAATTTAAAGAGTTCTGTTTGTTTGGTGGGAATGGAAGTTTAGGTGGGGTGGGCACGGGGAGTTTGAGGGGCTAGCTCCCACCATTTAAATATTTTATTACTTGGGGAAAGGGTAAGATTTGGAAGGGAATTGCTCATTTATGTAAAGGAAAATCTCCACCCTTCATCATCACTGAAAAAATAAGATTGGGAATTGCTCAACCCCTTACATTTGCAGACTCCCTTGCCAAACAAGATTGGAAATTATCAAATTAAAAACAAACTTCCATGACTCATCCCACCATGAACTCCCTCCAAACTACCATTCCTCTTCTCAATGATTTTTTCCAAACAAGCCATAGATTTAAGCCCAATTATTGTTGTGTCATGGTTTGAAACCATGATGGGAGAATAGCCGAGCAGCGGTGACTACTAGGGATGAGAAGTAGACTTAGATTAGGGAGAGAAACATTGGGAGAAAGATTAGATTAATTCTTTCTTGCTTCTTCATGAATAGAGATATAACACATCCTTATATAGATGGAACTGACTTGACCCTCAAGTAAGGACTCAATCTAATCTAATCTAATCTTACCTTACCTTTTAAACTAGCAAACCTCTAATTTTTACTACAGTACCCCGCGGACACTGTTCACGCTACAGTACCTGCGTGGGAACTGTTCCCGTGGACTGGGCCTGGCCTGGCCCAATGCCCATGACATGCTGCAACATCCCTGATTGAATACCTCTAAATGTTAAACATGTATGCTGGTCGTCTACACAAATATAGCATCAATAACTTGCTGGTACAAAAGTCCAGTACTCCAGTTACAAGTTTACAACTCAAGCACATGCGTGCTCAACCATTGATCAATTTGCAAGCAAATTATCACCACAGGAAGAGTGTGGTATAAATGAGAAGAAGACAAATCATGGGTATACTCTGACAGGGGACAAGGCACAATGTGCATAATTCTGCTGAATTTCCGTAATGGTGAAAGGAAAAAATCCAAAAAAATGCTACAAACATATGACAAGGCAAGCAGCCTCCACTCGCGAGATGTGGTCCTATCAACTGCTTAAGCACTTATCTAATTGATTAAATTGCAGCCCATTAGCCCAAGCTGTCCAGTCAAAACCCCCTCAGCTCATACTAATCCCTTATCAAAACTGTATTTTAGAGGCACCTC
>KE371152.1:542088-555647 GCA_000418225.1 Zizania latifolia | reverse complement strand
AAGAGAAATATTACTCTGATTAAATTGTATCTAATACAAGTCATTCTTGCTTTCAGTGGATCGAAAAAGCTTTGGAAGAATCTGGAAATGATCTGGATTCAGCAATAAAGAGTTTGCTTAATCTAAATTTGGAATCTGTGGAAAATAACAGGGACCCTGCATGTGAACCTCTACAATTAACCACTGAGGTTCAGTTATCTGCTGAAGGTAATTTTTCAATTGTGCTCTTTAATCATCTAACATATTGATTACTGACCATCGTCTTCTTTATTGCTCCATTTTGCACTGGGGTGGATTACAATAATCTTGTTTGATTCAGCTGCTTTTAGACATTTTAGTGTTTGTCCAACTTCTTTTATTTTAATCTAAGTTGCTGACAACAATATTATTGCATTATGAAAATACGGAACAATTGAGAGAGACATTGACAGTTAGATAATATATATTTCTAACCTTAATTTGATCAGTAAAACAAACTATAACGTTAACAAATTTACATTTCTACAGTAAATTAATAATAAGCATAGCAGAAGTCAATAACCGCAAACTTTCATTCCTTTTGAATTTGATATATTTCACCGGCCCTGTAATAACTCTTGGCATGATCAGAATTTCTTTGCACACTTATTGATACTTGTATACTACATTGTGCACGAATGTGTCTTGACTTTAGATTTAGTATTAGATGTTTGGAAATGATATATTAAGCTGACACTTTCTGTTTGTGCTGTGTAATACTTTGTGCTCAGTTTTCTCAGATCCCAATTTTGTTTGGTGTTGTGAACCGAGGTAGTGTGGCTTAAAAGTTGATATGCCCAACATTTTGATGGCAGATGTTTCAGGTGGTGATGGGGTTGGTGTACCTTCAGAAAGTGTCCCTTGTTCAAATAATTTTCCATCAAATGGGTCAGAATGGGTTGAGCTACTTGTGAATGAGATGGCAAATGCTTCTAGCATAGATGATGCGAAGGCTCGTACCTCCAGAGTTCTGGAGGTTTTTGAGAAGGCTGTGGTATCTCATGTCAATGCACAGGCACCTCATTGCTTTCAAGAGGTAGTTGGATATCTTCCTACTAGTCTTACTTGATGCTGCCAATTCTTGCTGTAAATCATAGCTACCATATTCGTGCTCAACAAATTGATTTGATTCAGATTACTGGCTTAAGTTGCAGTTAGTGCATGTTATTTATTTGTTTTAACCACTCAAGGAATAATCCTTTATCACAAGTCTTACTGAGATAACATGGTTGTCAAAGGAAAATGCAGTGCTCAAGGGGCGAATTGAATCTCTTACAAGAGATAAAACCATTCTGAAGAGAGCATTTGCGATACAGCTTGAGCGGCAAAAGGACTATGATGAGAAGAATCAAGAACTACAACATCTTATGCAGCAAGTTGCTCAGTACCAAGAACAAGTTAGAAACATTGAGGTATGTCAGGTTTACTTACCTTTTCCATTCACTCATATCTGTCCTTTTCAGTTTCTCTATATCAGTCGAAATTATCTTTATTTTATTTAGAAATACCTGGTAGAATTAAATTCATGGAAATATAGAATAGGTGTCCCCATTCAAATTTACTATTTCCATGCCACATGTACTCACTAGTGCTACGCCATCAATAATTGCGGTATACTATCTTGCCCTTATGATGCAAAGGGTACTCTCATCCTGTGAAACACCGTATCATCATTAGGATATCCTTTACAGGCACCCATTCAATGTGTATATATGCCCATAGATCAATCAATAGAGTTCTTTATTGATTGATCTATGGGCATATATACACATTGAATGGGTGCCTGTAAAGGATATCCTAATGATGATACGGTGTTTAGAAGAAAAATCCACCCCAATGAGACACAATGTTTCACAGGATGAGATTCTCTTTATTGTTTATCACTGTTACAATCCTTCACAACATGTTATCGACACTTTGCTCTCAACACTGAGTCTAAGAAGCCACGGTTAGAGGAAGAACCAAATCTTCTCAGAGGTACACAATATAGAGGAACTTACTTTCTATTGAAATATTGAAAATCTTCGTTGATCTCGTCCTTCACCGGATGAGGGGGAAATCTAAGGAAGCTTGTGCGGCGACCCGAGGCATGACGTCTTGAGCGGTGCAATGCAGCGTCCCAACTGAAAGCATGACACAACCACATGTCGTGATGGCTAGTGTGGCTCGGCTGCTGCCGGCACAGGCTACAACCCTGGTGTGGCCAGATCTGTGGCTGCAGGCGCTGGCTGTGGAGTGTGGCCCTGCGTGTCTGAAATCAGTGATGAAAAAAAATCGGCCCATCAGTTGATTAATCGGCCAAATAACTGCTTTTAAATTTTTCAGAAATTAAAAAAATCTTCCTATTTCATCTAGTGGAGATTAAGGAAACAAGAGAATATTCAGAAGGCTGTCCTTATTGAATCCTTAGAAAATGAAAAGGAAACTGACTCTTTTTTTTTTCTCGCTTTTGCAGCTAAATAACTACTCATTGAGCATGCAGCTTAGGCAAGCGCAGCAGGGCAGCTCAATTCCAGGGCGCTTCCATCCGGATGTTTTCTAAGAGGAAGCGGAAACTCCAGCTTGTGTTTCCTTTCAATACAAGTTCAGACTTCAGAGGCATATGAAGCTGAGCATTTGGTTACATGACATGCAAATGTTAAGCTTAAATTTTGTTGTAGAGGTGTAAAGATACATTCCTCTGTAGCGATGACAATTCATGGTCAATAATTAATTTTCATTGTCTTCGTCGTGGTATATCAGCTAGAAATCTTGAGAAAAAGCTAGACATATACCATCTCCTTGTTTCTCGACATAGAAATGGTGACATGAGCGGACCATTTCTACTACATTGATGCAGCAAAGGTTCTGCATTCTTACACCAAGGAAACAATGTTCTAGGCTAAGAGTCAGTATATATCGAACTGATCTATTCTAGGTTCATATCCTTCATCTATCATCTGCTCCGTCAAGCTTCCTAGCACTTCGTATATGTGGTCGCATTGTTTGTGAAGCTGGTCACCAGTGAGAAACCTGTGGAGCTCGCTGTCCCCAATCTCAATCCAACTATAGCCTGGGCACTTGTTGATGCCCTTGTCCTTCATAGCTGCTCGAAGCTGTGCAGCATCGTTCCACCTCATTGCTTTCGAGTAAATGTTCTTTAGCAGGATCCAGTAACCAGAATGCTGAGGATCCAGCTCAATGAGCTTCTTGGCGCAAATTTCCGCTAGGGTGATGTTCCCATGTATCCTGCAGCTGCTAAGTAATGCACCCCATACAAACACATTTGGCGCCACTGGCATTCCTCTGATGAAATCATAAGCCTTTTCCAGCTGACCAGCCCTGCCCAAACAATCCACAATGCAGGCATAGTGAGCCTCATCAGGTGTAACATTGTAGGCTCTGTCCATCTCCTCAAAGTAGTAGAATGCTTCATCTAACAAGCCTGCATGGCTACACGCTGCTAGGACAGCTATGAATGTGACACGAGTAGGCTTGTATCCTTGATCTTGCATCAGATGGAAGAGCAGGATAGCTCGTCGAGGAGATGCACTGTAACCATAGCAAGAAATGATAACATTCCATGAAATCACGTCCTTCCGATCGGTCTCATCAAATACCCTTTGAGCATCCTCGACTGACCCACACTTTCCATACGCGTCCGTCAGAGAATTCATGTCATCTGTATAGGAATCACAGAGTCCCATCTTCATCATCTGTCCATGCAACGCCATTGTTTGCCTGAGATAGCAGACACAACTGCAAGCATTAAGCACCATCGTGAATGTATATTCGTCAGGCCTCACGCCATCGCGTTGCATTTCACTGAACAGCTTGAACGCAAGATCATAGTCACGGACCATGGCATAGCTTGAAATCATTGTGTTCCAAGACACTGCATCTTTATCAGCTAACCCTTGGAAGATGGTGTCCGCTGAGTGCATTCTGCCTCCTCTTGTGTACATTGCCATCAGGGCATTGCACACCGATGTGTCACACTCTAAACCATGGCGATATGCATAAGCATGGATCTCCAGGCCTCTTGTTGTTGCCAGATCAACCTCGGCGAGGACCATGGTGAGCGAATTCGCCGGCAGATGCTGCGACGCGTCACCGCACGCGAATGCCATTTCCCGGAAAACATCAAATGCATGTTTCTTCTGCCCTGAATTGAGAAATCCTGAAACCATCAGGTTGGCTAGATGGCAGGTGCTCAATCTGACACTCTGAAAGACATGGCCGGCATACTCAACACAGCAGCTGCGCATGTAGCCTGCAGCCAGTGACTCCAAGAGCCGATCAAGATCGACATGCCCAAATCCCACAAGCTCGGTGTTCCGCAGCACAAATCCGTGCAGCCCCCGGAGCACATCGGCATCCTGCAACACTGCAATGACATGTAGCAGGGTGTTAAATGTGGCGACATTGGGTGTAACCCCACCGGGTGAAACCATTTCGCCGAGCAAGGCGATGGCGAGCCCTCCCTGCCCGGCACGGACGCACCCGGCGATGGCGGCGTTCCAGGTGGATGCACAGACCGGGACTCCGCACTCCACCATCGCCGTCACCAGTTCGAACGCCTCGTCCAAGAACCCGTCTTGCGCGTACCTGGCACAGAAGTAGGCACGAGCATGGTGTCAGGGTAGAGCTCAGATCCAGAAGAGGTGCGGTGCTGTTGCGCGCGTGCGAGCGAGTACCTTAGGATCATGGAGTTCCATGGGACGGGGGAGGCGGACTTGGGGATCCTGTCGAACAGGAGGCGGGCGCGGGGGAGGGGCCCGAGCGTGGCGTAGAGGTGGAGGAGCGCGGAGGCGGAGAAGGGGTGGTGGTCGAGGAGGCCGGTCTTGGCGAGGAGGGCGTGGATCTGGAGGCCGAGGCCAGGGAGGCGAAGGTCGGCGGCGGCGCGAAGGGCGCGGTGCAAGACGGACGGGGAGGAGGTCGCGGGGTGGCCGGAGGAGAGGACGGCAGTTAGGGCGGCAAAGGAGGAGGCGGAAGGGTGAGTAGGGGCTGCCGGGAGGTGGATGTGGCCGGTGCCTAGGTGGGCTGCCCCGACGCCGGGAGGAGACGGAGACGGAGACGGAGAGGCGGGGAGAGTCGCCATGGCCGGCAGCAGCTGGCCGCTCACTTCGTCGTGCATGCCATGGCCTATCTGCTCGGCGGGTAGCTACGGTGTAGTCGCAATATCGACTGCACGCGATCTCGGCCGTCCATAAGTAGATCCAACGGTTCATGTTTACTGCTACAAAAACTTATGCCGGGAATTTTTCCTGCAGGGCGGAGCGGATCTGAGCCCTCCGTTCCGCATCGTGCGGTGCTAGTTCAACTGCTTATGTTGCAGTTACACTTGCAGCTGCACGGGGCCCCTGTCGATATTGCTGCTCTGGCAATGTGGCCCGTGCAGTGCTGGCTTGTTTTGGTGTCCTGTATTTTAAAAAAAATGATACTAAAAATTTGGAAAATGCTTCATTTGTGAAGCCCTTTCTAGTGAAAAAGTTGAACGGTTTTTTAATACTTAGTAAAAAATATTTTATCACTTGTTCAAAAAATATTACAAATAGATGCAACATTTGACGATGTTGTTTTTGACGATGTTGTTTGCAACATAAAAAAACACTATATGCAACACATTTGTTTTTATATTTCAGTAATTAAAACTCAATATTTCATATGTAGGAGTAGGATATTTTAACTTAGATTTGATTGTATTTCATTTTATTTTTTATTAAAATATTTTTGATCAAATGATGAAACATTTTCACTGAGTATTGAAACAACGTCCAGGCCAATATAGAACGTCTAGATGCTAGTGTCATCCAGAAAACTTCATTAATAACTTAAAAGAGCATAAATAGGGACACACACCTTACATTCGTTCCATTCACACCACATTCGCGCGTGTGTCTCTTACTATACACACCAAAACACTTCAATGTCATGAGACCCTAGCTTTGAGTAATTTTTGGACCTCTTCTTTAGAGGCTTTGGCTGTTTCTATGAAGAGCTTTCGGAGCCCCTAACATACTAGATAAGCTAGGGATCGACTCAGAATAATTACTTTATTATACTTCGATCCACTCTAGGAAGGTCTTGGGTGCCTGACAAAAATGTCAAGATTCTCTATTATGCTTTTTTTTTTCTAGGCTTAAATTAGTCTCTACCTGGAAATTACGGTCCAACTGCCCTGGGGTGGCTTCTATCTTCTAGACCTCCCCTCAGGGTGAGGTTTGACAAGATATGGTCGCTCTGCACCCTCATGTGTAGGCTCCATGACCGTGGCTTGATTTAGGACATGGACATGCTGACATTCGAACGAATCAAAATGCCCATACTCGATTTGACAGGCCATGGTCTGATCTTCTTGGACTGTGACCACCCTGGAGGGTCCTAGAATCTTCATGCACATGTAATTGTGATGGAGAGTAGCTTCAAAATAATTAAGAGTTTCCTTCCCTAGAATAGCATTATGGGCATAAGGCATATCCACCATATCAAAAGTAATGGATTTTGTCCTTTTCGATTGTCCTTTGAATTTGCCCAAGGGCTTCAGTGCTCCGTTGAAGCTCTGTAGAGGTCTTAGTGCTTCGTTGGAGGTAGTTAAAAGTGTTGATGAAGATGATATCGGCAAAGCTGCCTTCGTCCACCCCTTCGTCCATTAGAACACGTCGAACCTCTAGCCCAGCGATACTCGTGTTGATATCACGATGTGACAGCATGACAATACCAAAATACCGAAGCTTCAGGCATTTAAGACCAATCTTTTCATAGGTTGTGAGCAGTAGCTATAGATAACCACCAGACAGATCCAAGTGGCTCGTGATTCGAAGCCCCTTAACCTTTAGAGGGGTCTCCTAAAGACCTACTCTTCGGAGGTCGGCCACTAGTAATGGAGCCCCTTACCATGGCCTTCAGCATAGGTTCAGAATAGGTCATGGCTTTTTATGGCACTTGGAAACCATGTGTTATGTACGGCTACTAGAATCATATATATGCCCAGTAACTGAAATTTCGTGAAAATAGCATCAACATATACATCGTGTTACACTTTGCCGTCGATGACACGACGTATATCTGCTCCTGGATAAAGCTGCCGCTGAACTCCAGCCGGGTATAAACATGGCGGAGTTCAGTCACTGAAATAATGACCTGAACCCAATTTGCCTATGAGCGGTATGTTCATCCCCCCGACATTGAAGCCCTAAATGCTTCCAACGGGTCGGGTCATCCACCGTATCCATTCAAAGATTCCCTTCAAACCTTTTCTTAATTTCAATTGCACCTCTGACGACGTTCCCTCTTGTGATGATCCCAACCTTCCAAATAGAAGTTTGTTTTAAGACAACCGAACTCGAGCAAAAGAACAAAATCGAAATGATAGGAAGCTTTGCACACTCACCAATTTGCCTGAACTATTAACAACTGGCAACCTGCGGTACTTAGTTTCAAGGAGTAACCTGTGGAATATGGCAGAGTATTTATTGAGTAATAAAAGAAATAACCTTTTTGGAGGAATTCACAAAGCTGGTAACGTGTCTAAGAAAATTGTATGCAGTGTTCTAATAATACCTTGCCGCATCTTCAAGGTTAGTAGTTTCACGCACCACAAGAGGTGCAGAAGTCATAACATCACCTATGACTTTCCCATTGGTTTTGCTCAAGAGCTTCTGAATCTCGCGGAACGTCTTCAGAGCATCGATTGATTGAAATCAGAAACAGTTGAACAGATAAGGAGAAAAAAGAAGCAATCTATAAATATTAGAAATCAAGCATGCAGGATGGACAAGTTTGGAGAACATGTCACAATCTGATCTGCATCTATGTACTATTCCAACTCATTTAGTCTAGTTGTTAATAGTGATATTCAATGAACTTCAGCAAAGGTTCCAGGACACTGTTGTGTCCTTGTTATCAAAAGAGGAGACAAAAACGTGACGTCTGGCAACCGAACCAGATGAAAATTGCAAGAAATGAGATGATTTACATAAGAAATGTAAATAGGACAAGCTCTGTGTGAAATTTTTCTATCCAATTTTCTGCAATGGAACTTGTCCCACACATTAGGTTTTTGCTAAGCATACCACAATTGTATAGTTGAATAATCCAAATGTTGGTCAGATGAAATGTTAAATGCCTAGCCAAATGGTATGTAATTCACTAAAATAGTAAAATGCAATAATGGATTAACTTTGAGGGGTCATCTCAACATGGCAAAGGCCTAAGTCACAAAAATTGCTTTTATAAATAACACAAAATATGAATCTGCAACACTTGAGCTGGACAAACTGAAATCAAAGTTACAAAGTACACTAGTACAGTATAACCATGTGACACAATTTAATCAATGAGAACTACAAGCCTTATAGAATTACCTTCCAAGTACTATCCACCTCAGGAAATATGTCTGCTTCAGCTAATCCATTTCCTAAAGGAGAAATTTTTTGAAAGAGTAAAACGATAAACAGTGAGTAACACAATGCATCTCATAACACAGAGGAGATATTCTATTGCTAATTGCTAGGTAAAAACAATATCAAAATGATCCAAAGTTCCAAAGTTCCAAAGTTCCAAGACCATTTGATAAACATCTTGTAAACTAGAAGAAACCCTAACAATATGATATTGCAACTCGCAACTAGATGAGATTTCAACTATGTAATAATGAATGTCAGCATCAATAATTCGCAAGAATACCTGATATTGAATCCAGTGCTAAGAGATCATAATCTGACACAACACCAACCTGCGGATGGGAAATAAATACTGGTACAAATTAATGCAATGCTTACATAAACTATGGTGTATAACAACATTATGTTATAACAGTAAGAAAGCATGGTCAAGTCAGTGAATGCCTTTGGTTTGGAGTTTAAGGTTCATTCAACATAACAAGAAACTAATCATCTAAAGGTCTACATTTTCCAGATGAATACTGCCTAATGTGTGTGTGTGTGTGTATATATATATTAGAACTTAAAATATTATGTACATTTACCAAAGTTTCAAAAATCAGAATAGGAAATAAAAGAAAATGTTGACCTTCAGAATCTTTTAAAAGGAAAAGGGTGAACACAACTGACATATTATTAAAGGAAAACTTTGATATGTTTTATCTTACAGCATTATAGTGGTAACTGTCAAGAACATGAAATTTAGCAACATTAAAAAGAGCCAACTAAGAAAAAGTTCAAGTTCAATCTTATTAAAAAAACTTCTTTCAAAATATTTTTTCACTTTCTTTGCAGAATATAAGTGTTGTGGACATGGCCAGACAGGAAGCCTAGGCCGATGTACAGAGCAGCAAATATGACAGCTGGCTAGCCTTATGGACTCGACAGATCCAACAGCAGTAGGGGCCAGCATGAGTTCATAAATCTAGGAGAATTAGAAAGTAGAATTCGTAGTTGATAAGAATATTCAGTTACAGATGAATTTTGGAGATTAAGTTGAGTCATCACTTAAAAAAGAGGGATAACATGCTTTTATGAATCAAGCAAGAAATATATCGCTACCATCTGTTTGCTATCTCCCAGCACATCTAGTTCTCTCATATCAACCTATCTCCCAATTCTAATATCCTAATCCCCCTGAAGCAATGTCATCTGACCTTCTATAAGTAGTTATCTCAATATGAAGGGCCACAGTTACAGTAGTGTGTTTCAAAAAGAAAATACCCAATAAAATATTACACAGCTTACCAAATTCCACTCATCATCAATAACAGGAAAGCCAGTTATCCTGTGCTCCACCAGCATCTCGAGGGCTGCTCAAAGATAAGATAAGTTGGCAACTTCTAATGAAAGAAAGTAGGGCACAGTGTAAGGGGGAAAAGGAACCTTCATCAACTGTTGTTGTTGGCTTCACAACATGGAGTTCTTCCCTTTTAGTCATAAAATCACCAACAGTGTAAACTCCACTGTTTTGCTGACCAAAAAGATATTCGGGGTCAATAAATATTAATGAACATAAAATATTTGCATCTGCAAATAGAAATATGAAATTACTTCATCACAAAATTTGGAATTCAGGCTTCATAGAGAAGGATGTTCCAAAGGAACATACAAGTCCACATTTCAACCTTGAACCTTACCTTCTATCCAAACTATTAAGCTTGTTCACCTGACCCCTTTCAACTCACTCCACCTCGGTTTTGGGCTGACTCAGCACACCATGTCAAATTCTCGCTACCAAATGAAGCCTCACCATCAATTAGGACATGCATGTCACTCTAATACTTGTTCTTCCTTGTATTCTCATCTTTTCCCTCCCACCCCCTCTCTCATCAACAGAGAGATAACAATGGAAGGAGGCACATATTGATGGAGCTCACTAAAGGTCCACTGCTGGATGGAGCTCATTAGAGGTCCACTGCAAGTTTTGTTGCCTCAGAACGTATGTGTGAGTATTCACTATTCAGTACTGAATTATATAAATTGGTTTGATTTGCGTTGAATTAATCAGATAGGAACACCTGAGTAGCTTTTACTAGTTGATGGTTATGTGGCATCGATTTGAGGAAGGCGGTGATGGTGTGGGTTCTGATTTTGATTGTCAGCACAAAGCCACAAATAGGTTCACATGCAGCTTGCTTGGATCTGAGTGATTTGGACCGAAACACCTTATCCATGGTATCCATGGAGTGCTTCATGGCTGCAGTGGCAATGCATCCAGAGCTTGAGAACATAGCTTGTGAAGATGCAAGGAGCACCCTTATCATGCATATCACAGGTGAGGTCCACCTGCACGCTGCAGGCGACATCAACATGGCCATCTCCACACACATCTATATCTCGCAAGGAGGTGCCTGGTCAATTGGAGCCAGGTGAATCTAACATCAGCAAATCCACACATAACTTGTTCAGTGGCATCAAAGCTGGTGTACGGGTGACATTGCATGGCCTGGTGAGGCAGTAATGTTATATCCAAGTCAATGTGGACGAGCTCAGTGCCAACTGGGGAGAGAGAGGAATAGAGGGAAGAAGAAAGGTAAGGGGAGGGAATGGAGAAGCTAGTTATCCACTGACATGTGAACGCCTAGCCATGTCACCATCCACATACCAAGATCACTGGCATAAGGCATTAAAACCGGACAAGGTCGGTTTGCAGGCAGTTAACCAATGGTAGTTTGGTGTTATAGTTTAGGGTTGTTTTCCAGGCCATAGCCAAAGTTCAAGGTCGAAAAGCACCCTTGTTCTTATTCTAAATCTTGTGTTACGAATTTACTCTGTTGTGAAAATAATGTTGAACAGTCTATGACTTGCGCAGCCATTGGTCGACTGAGTAAGAGGAACAAAGTGCAAAATAGATGACAACACCAGAAACATGATATTTGTTGACAGAGTTCAGCAAAGCCTACAACTCTGGGGCACTAGCTACATGCACTCCTCCCAAAATCAACATGGCACACCGGCCACCCTAAGTGCCAGACAAACTCCCAGCCAGCCCTTGCAGGTCTGCACTAAAATCCTAGCAGACCAGTGCCCTAGGTTATGGTTACATCATGGTGCCCCCTCTATATTATAGGGGCAAGAGTCACAGGAGTTTGACACTAACATTACCCTATACATACAAATCCAAGTCTGGTTGTAACCTAATAGGACTTATATTCAACATATATTTTAACATCCTGCATATATCATCAGACACAAGATAATTCTCAAAATATTTCCCAGAACAACTAGTGCAATATCGTGTGTTCAGAATTATTAGTTGCATTCCTTTTTAGTGCATAAGAAGTTAAGAACACAACATCAAATGATACAAGGCACATGAATACAAATAGACTTGATAGTCAGCTGAAATAGTTAAAGAACAATTGATAAGAGCAGAAGAACATAAGTGCATTCGTGACACTATATTAGATGTGTTAATAAGAAATAACCAAATTTTATATAGCTCCCATGCGCAAAGTATTTTTCAAGCAAATGATCTATTAAATGAAGCAATAGCTTATTATATTTGTGTAATCCTTGTACTGGTTCATGTTGCTTTTAATAAAAGTGGGCATAACCACCTTTTGTCTAAAATGGTTGATATATTTGGAAAAAAGAATCATGGAAGGACATGTACAAAACCCATTAGAGCCAACAATATGTGAATCCTCTTAGTTGAATATGCTCAACAAATTGTATCTGCAGTTCCCCCATGAGGGTTAAATCAGTCCAGGGAGAACTATATTTATTTCCTTAAGAAACATTACTTTTAAGAACGCCAAAGGAACTGTAAATTGCAACCAGGTGAACAACATATTGCCTTATTAAGCTTACCGGGAACAAGCAACACATACTCAGTCCATTTGCGAGTAAATTATCGCAAATCTACATATACTTTGGCAAAATTATCTCAAAACTACAGATTTAAGAGACTATGGAAAACGACAAATTTTGCTCCAAAATTACTTCAAAACCACCTTAGAATATTTGTCCCTAGCATCGTTAACCAAGCAATACCTTTACACAAATGGAAGCAGAACGGAATAAAGCTCACATGGTCTTGCTCCCTTAAAATGGATTGGGTGGCGTGGCATGGAACAATCCAGCCAGCAGTGGCAGCTTGGCAAGAGATAGTCAGCAGGGTTTGGGCGGCAAGAAGCAAGCAAGGTAAGCAATTCCCATTCTGCTCCCATTGGTGTGACATGCTATGTGATGCTTCCTAAAGCTGCAGGTGGGACCCCCTTGTCAGGTTTACAGTGGTAGGGATGAAGATTCTAAAATCTATAGTTTTGCTATAGGGTGTGTTTGGTTAAGCTGTAGATTCTGAAAAAGCTGTTGTGAGCTGTGAGCTGTAGAAAAGCTGAGAAACTGTTTGATTGGAATAGCTGTGGATTTCTGTTTTGGTTGCCCCTAGTGTTTAGTTACATTATTAATATGCAATTTTGCATGTAAATCATTGTAATCATGAAATTTTGTAATGTTTATACTAAAATTATATATTTTTCAATTACACTAAAATGATATATTTTACTAAATTTTTGTCTTTTCAAATTTTACACGAACATATATGTTGTAATGATATGATGGATAATTTTCATTCAAAGTTGAACTAAGAAGCTGTGCCCCCAGCTTTCAGTTTATACTGTGAAAAAGCTGCTGCTTTTGAAAAAGCTGGTTGACCCTTAGACCTGTTTGGTTTAACTTTTAGCTTTCTGGCCAGGAAGCTGGTTGGAAAAGTTAAACTAAATGCAGCCTATAGTCTCTTAAATATGTAGTTTTGCAACAGTTTTGCCGAGTATCTGTAGCTTTGTGAAATTTACTCTTCATTTACTGACAAAGGGGGGAATCATGCATTCAAAAACAGAAGCATCTCCCAATCTTACCGAAATCAATTCATTATCTGCTAAGAAAACCTAACTACATCGACGAAATTCCACAATCACAAGATGCCCACATCCACCCTCGGCAGTCTGCACTGTACAATTAATTAAGTTCTTGCCTAAACAAAACTCGATGCCACAATCCAATCCATTTGCGAGGACGAACCAGGATAATATCACGGATAAAGAAACGGAGAGACGAACTCACCCCGGCCACGGAGGCGTGGTGCGGCAGGCCGCGGGCGGCGGGGGGCGC
>KE371152.1:513759-527223 GCA_000418225.1 Zizania latifolia | reverse complement strand
AGCAGGCTATATCTAGTAAGTCAACTATTGTTTACCAATATACGGTGAAATGTTATTAACCCTTTTTCTTATAATTACTGAAAATTCTTCTTGTTCCATACTCAAGAGGAGTTAGCATTGTTTAGATATTAATTGTAAATTCACATTGTCTTGTAAGCATCTTGCCTACTCTGATTATCTGATCAGTCATCGAGCAATTACATCATGCAAGAAAGCAGAATTCCTCTGATTTTTGAGCTTATGAACTTTAATGCATGCAGCTTTTTTAAACAATATTTTTTCGTCTTCTTATTTCACTTGTGAGTTTAAATGCAGTGTCATCCACCTAGATATGCTTCTTTGGGATGCTACTGAACAAATTTTCCCTTATTATTTATTTTGATCCTACACATTTGAACAACTTAAATTACATCCTTTGGCAGGTCCTGCAGCATTTAGACCACATGTACATGCAACCTCAGTATATAGCCCATTAGTGGAAAATGGGCGTCCTGTACTGCAAGGGCTTCTGGCCATTGATATAATAGCGAAAGAGGTATTGCCCAAACAACTGATACGTTGCCTTCGGTGTAAGCTTTAATTATATTTTTCATAGTTTTCTCAAATTCTCCTTAGGTACTTGGGTGGGTTCAATTGATGCCGAACTATGCCACTGAGCTTGTTGAGTATGTTCGCACTTTTTTAGAGCGTACACATGAGAGATGTCGTGCATCATATATGGAGGTATGCTAATGCACTCTATTATTATTATTATTTGTGCATCAACAGTTCTGTTGCTTTGAAATGACAATGAATAGTGTGCTTCTGGAAACTTACTGTCAAGTTGGCATATTTGCATTTCCCATATTTTTTGTTCATAATGTTTCTATGACGGCCTGGAGAAACTGTAGGAGCACCTCTAATCCTCTATGTGCATTGTATGTTGGCTTCTTGGCTAGATAATGCATTTCATAGCTATATAGTTTAGACAAAAAGCCAGAGTGCTACCTTTTTTTTGGGGATAGTAGATGTACCATTCCAACGTTCAGTGTTACAAGTTCACAAAGGACAAATTTCTAGCCAATCTCCTAGCCAGAACCTCCTTCGAGCTATTGTTTGCATTGTAGCCTTCTTGTTCTTTTGAAAGTTACCCGATACAACATATCATAGTCATTACGTGGTAAGGCGAGGCGAGGCACCTAACCACCTTCACACCTTTTAGGCAAATATGGCGTGCGGCAAGGCGACACCATACTCACTTAACATATGTACATGGCACAATAATTTTTGGAACAACAGGAATCTAAATGCAGATCCACATCAAATAGAAATAGTTAAACAAGTCCATACTCCATAGCAATACTTCAAATAGCATAACAAGTTAACAAATAACATCACAGTCATTCATGCTGTTTGCGCCAAGTAAATCAACTCACCGAGTACATCCACAGCACAGCAACTACTCAACTACTAAACCTGGCACAACAAATTAGCAAGACACAGAGCAGAGCGGGAGGGACACTGACTAAGCTGAGCAGAGCATGGCGCTGCCATCACACTAGGCGAGGGACGGGTGCCGCCACTGAACCAGGCACGGGAAGGGTGTCGACCGACAGAAGGCTTGTGGAGGAAATGGTGGCAGCGGAGTGGCAGCCTGTGAAGGGGATGGTGGCGGCAGAGGGAGTGGCGGTAGAGGAAGCTAAGGTGTCAGGTCCAATACATCTCAGCATCTCCCATTCTCCAATGCCACCGGCCGTGTGGCATCCACCATGGAGAATATGGTGTCCTGCTGACGCCATATGCGTCAAGGCGGACGTCATACTCCAATTAGGCGAGGTGGTGGCCACGGAGACCACCACCAGCCGCCCGGACGCTTAGGCGTGACGCCTTGATAAATATGCAACATATTCTGTAATTTTGTTCCTGCAGGTGAAATTCCGTGCCTTTTCTGTTTTCAGGTTTTCTATGGTCTCATTATCAATGTATGTAGATATTATTTTCTTTTTAGTTGACAGGTTATTTGCTCTTTGACTCAGTTTTCTACAATCATTTGGATATTTATTAATCCATGTATGCAAATAAAAGATGGTGGAGGCTACTAGGAACAGTTCACCTCTAGAGTCCATGCACTTGAATATCAGAAAACAAGGCTCCTTTTAATGTCTTGGAGACTAAAGAAAAATAGATGACCATATAAAGGCTGGTTAGCACCTTGTATATTATTAGATACCCCCAACATCAAAATAAGAGAACAATGGTGGACTCAACATTTGAGCCATCCCTATTTGAAACAGTATGTTCATGGAACAACCCTGTATATTAAGTTCTACATTGTATTATTATTGTAATCTAACCAATTTAGAATGGATCCTCAAGGTCATTTTAGTTTCCTTGAGGTTATGACAATTAACCATTTTGGAACTTCGTGCCAAAAATATTTCTCTCTGCACCATAGTAGTTTATTCTAGATGCCATAATAGTTTTCTAGGCTGTGTATCCAATTTATTACACCTAAGTGGCTGTCTACCTCTGCTTAAGCCCGCCTAATCACCAATTTGGCTAATGACAAATCTGAGAAGACAAGTTTTTATAGCCATTTACTGCAAACAATGCTTGAAAAACAAAGCTATGCAGAACTTCATGGTCCTTTTATGTTGTGTAAACAATGCAGGCCGTTCTTGAAAAACAAAGTTATATTCTCCTCTCAAGGAATGATGTTGAAAGCTTAATGCGCCTGGATCCAGCAAATCTTTCTTTGCAAAGTTCTTCTGATCAACTTGGTCAAAGTATTCCAGATGCAGAAGCAGTCGAAGTAGAGATTGAACTTAGCAGTCTACTGTTGGATATGTGTCCAATAAAACAGGTATCTTCTGCCATATTCAAACCATGCTGAATGCTTTTATGAATTTTCTAAATGTTTGTAGCTATATTTATTTTATTATGCTTTGTGATGAATATGCATTGTTTGTACATCACATTTCAAGCTTTTCCTTGATGTCTTATGGCCAAATTAAGTTACATGTGCATCACATGCCAGAAAAGGAGGAAAATACCTGTTTTTGGTGCTAGTTTGGCTCAATTGGCATCATAAGAATTCTGATTTTGAGTTTTACAGTTTTTTCTACTTGTTGAATCGCCTTTAACTCGGTATGCAGGAAAACTTGATCCATGATGATCAGAAATTGATATTGTTGGCATCTCTTAGTGATTCATTGGAATACCTAGCAGATTCAGTTGAAAGGTGATGTTTATTATGCACAATATTTCGAATGTTCATTGTACCGAACTAATCGTTCCACTTCTAACACTGAGAAGGGGGCAATACCCAATAGTTGTAAATATCATGAAAAAATGCAAATTGAAACATATTGTATTCCTATTCCAAATTCAACACCATTGCAAATCGAAGCATATTATATTCCAAATTCAACACCCATCTGATCCGAATTCTACCCTAAGCTGAGAACAGCTCAGAAGCAGATTACATTGATTTATTTATTGCCCCATTGTTTGCTGATTTGCTCCATCCTTGTGCTCCTCTCATTTGGAATTTCAGGCTTGGAGAGTCATTCATTAGTCCGGCCACCACCTTTGGTCGCAAAAATCACATCGACCAAGTTCATCATACTCGCTTGACTAGTGCAATTCCAAAAAGCCTTGCATCACTTGCTAATGAGTATAGAAGGCTAGCAATCGATTGTGTTAAAGTTTTGAGATTGGAAATGCAATTAGAAACAATATATCACATGCAGGTAAAAGTACTCAAGATGTATATACTTCTACTGCACCACACATTTATTGATGAATTTATGTTATGTTAGGATTTTGATATTAGCATACATATTAACAGGAAATGACCAAAAGAGAATATGTAGAAGATCAAGATGCTGAAGATCCTGATGACTTTATCATCTCACTCACAACTCAGGTATGTTGCTCTTTTAGTTTTATTGAATTAGCTTCTTGGTGCAAGTACACACATGCTGTGCCCTTTGGATTAGCTAGGCCCTTGAGTAATTATATTTTCCGTACTCCCTTCCCTCTTTATATCACTCCAAATAGGAGTGATGTCTAAGGAAACTATATACATGGTACAATGTGTATATACAAGAATGAGTGCATGGTATATATACTTTTCAGATAGTGTATATGACGTTCTGTTGGTATACTTCCTTTTATCATGAATAACAAATTATGGACAAAATGGTGGAAAATGAGTGACTCCATTGCAATAGTTGAACTCAATTCTGATTTATGTATATTATAATTAGTTTTTGTTCATGGGTGTTCAGTTGATATATACGTGTTTTATGCTTCATTCAATACTCCCACGTGCACATAGTGTACAATGGTACCTTTTCAACTTGTCTGGGCCATACAACATGTCCTGACTGTTGGTTTTTCCAATGTGTACAGATTGCACGAAGGGATGAAGAAATTGCTTCTTATATTGCAGAATGTAAAAGGAACTATGTATTTGGTGGGATTTCTAGCGTTGCTGCTAATGCATCCATAAAGGTTTGTTATGCTTCTTGCTACAATTCCAGATGTACTACTTGAGGTACTTGAACGGTGATTTTTTTCAGGCACTCGCTCAGATGAAGTCGATCAATTTGTTAGGAGTCCAACAAATATGCAGAAATTCTATAGCACTAGAGCAGGTAGAATTTTCATGTACCTCATCTGTATTTTGGTATTATTTATACTGCCTTTATTGCAGTATGATATGGCTTTTTAATTTTATACATAATAGGTGGCCAAATTCATTACTTATTTTGGGAATAAAATACCTCTTAATGCAGGCGCTTGCAGCCGTTCCCTCAATTGACAGTGAAGCAGTCCAACAGAGAATAAATCGTGTTCGGACATTCTATGAACTCTTAAATTTCCCTTTCGAGGTATGTCACCAACTGTGTACATGCTACCCATATCTGTACCGTCCATTTTTTTTACACATGCCTTCATCTGCAGCATTTGCTCGAGTTCATTGCGGAACATGAGTATTTGTTTTCTGCAAAAGAGTAAGCTCGCTCTAACATTTTCATGTAATTACATTACTGTTTTTAGTCAAGCTATGTTTAATTTGAACTTACTTTTGTTGCAAAGATACTTGAGCGTGTTAAAGGTCATTGTTCCTGGAAGAGAGATGCCAATGGATGCTGAACGACGCATCTCCCAGATTCTGGGCCACTAAAATGAATTGGAACATGAGGGTGGTTTCTCCGCCATATTATGTTGCGAATGCCTCCACCTAATTTTCTTTAGCTATCTATTGCTGCGGTAGTTAATTTTTGCTCATTGCGGCCTTTGTTTGAATCTGTCTGTCAGAAGTGTAGATGGCCGTATATTCTTTTGTATGCTCTCATTGATTGTAAATTTGTTACAGAACTTTTGTTCTTGGTTCATGTAAATGTGTAATTTCTTTGGATGCATTCCTAATAAAATTATTGTTACGCATCCTCGTGTCATCGTGTGTATCTGTCTTGCTGAAAATATATTTTTAGAGATCCAGAGCTTATATATTTTCATTTTGGAGTTTATAGAGTTTGTAGACCATATTACTGATGTACCGCCAATGTATGCCTTGAACATTTCAAGTTTGTCTTGTATGGGTCACAGCCTCACAGGCATGTGAGTACCCACTCCCTTTCCAAGTTGGATATGATGTACACTTAACAATAGGGAGGGATGTGCCACATAGCATAGGGCCTCATGAGTCATAACAATATCCAACGTCCTTTCCATGCCTTGAGGACAAGGCAACTGCTGGTTCGGGAGGTCCTTCACCAACTTGGAGTAAAGGACTTGTATCTGTTACCAGGAAGTCTGCATATGCTGAGGCACATCTAGTGGTTTATAATGTTGTGATGACACTAGCTGGGTTCACTTTAGGTGCCTTACTGTCTACTCTTGATTGGTTGTATGAATATAAGGCACAAAGCATTAGTTTCATATAGATGAATGATGAACATAATCGGTGTATGTGGATGAATCATTAGATTATGAAGCACTACTTGAATGAGTAGTGTATTTCTCATCAATCATTAGATTATGAAGCACTACTTGAATGAGTAGTGTATTTCTCATCGACCATTAATCTCTTGCCTAATTAGCTGGTGGTTGATAGATAATCCTCCCCTACAGGTCATGATTATTTATTTAAGATAAAACTATAAATATCTGGTTGTGTGAATGTGTGGATGATGCATATATTTTGTAATTATGTAAAGTTTGATTACTAAATGTGTAGTGGTTATGGGACTATGCTGTGGTGATGGTGTCTACAAAGCATCTTTTGTAATTATGTAGGACTTACTCGCTTGAAGTATAAGCTAAAATGCTAAACTGTATGACTGTTTATGCTTCTTTGTTATGACAAATATTGATCTTTATTTGGATGCCTTTGTAGTGTTCATTTTTATGGCATTTTGATTTTTATAAAATAATTATAGACAAACATGTGTTCCTTTCAAAGAATTGCATGTCAGATTTTAAGTATAAAAATTATTATCAGAAATAAATTGATTAAGTGCAAAAAAACATATGTAGAGGGGTAACCGTACCACTTCTCACGTTTAGGGTCATTATATCTCACTAAAATAGCCAGCCAAACAACTTCACAGTTCACTGTATTCGCTCATATAACCTTATATATAGTCTACTAAATACATACTCATTCAACCTGTATCCACATAAACATTAAACCAAACATTTCTTTTTCAAAATATAACTCCGCTCAATTGCTCATCCAAGATATATGATCCTACCTCTTAAAAGCAATCAAACACACCCATAAAAACTTCTCGACCACGATTGGATCAAGTTGTATGCTTGAATAGGGTGGTGCCTCAACCTCTACACCAAGGTAACAAGACTCCATGTGTTCTAGTAGCAGGGCGAATTTAGCGTGTGTTTGGTTGAGTTATAAATTCTAAAAAAAGCTAATGTAAGCTACGAGCTGTAAAAAAAACTGTTGTGAGCTATAAAAAAACTAAGAAGCTGTGAAAGTTAAAGTAAAAACAGTTTTCTAAACTTTTAGTAGTATGTTAGATAATTTTTATGAAATTTAGACTAGAAATCTGTAAAAATTTAGATGAAAGCAATTTTTATAGTTTCTTTAATTTATATAGAAAAAGTTACGACTTTTAGAGAAACTTTGCCTTATAACCTATTTGATTCAGTTTTTAGTTTTCCAATAAAAAAACTGATTAAAAAAAGCTAAACCAGCCTGGCAACTCCACGTGAAACACTCTGACCAGGTTGGACAAGGAGTTAATATCCATGAGCGACTCCACATGAAACACTCCGACCGACCAGGATCAAGCGACTCCACATGAAACACTCCGACCATTGGGATAGTCAAGGAGTTGCTCTTTCTGAGCCCCAGCAGGAAGTTGACTTCGCGCGGAGCACTTCAACCACTAAGCTAGAAAATTAGTGTTAAAATTTTAACTCGCAGCAGCAGCACCAGAAATAGATAAACTACAACCCAAGAATAGAACAAATTGCAATCCAATATTTTAATCAAACACAAATAGAGGATATGCTGAATCCAAATCCACACAAAGTTGGAAGTGTTGCTTAAGAGGGTAAAGACAAGATTCCCCAGGTTCCAACACACCAAGTACGGAGTCCAGGTTCCACACAAAGTTCACTTGAACAGGTCCAGGTATATGATGAAAACCAGTTAAGAAACGATGCCATCGCCCAGCGCAAGAGCAGCAAACTGATCAGTTGGCGTATTTGCCTGGTGCTGAGCACTACGGAGAACTTCCATAGCTTCAGCGACCTTGGCCTTCAGAGCATCAGGTGACTCAATGAGATGAAGAACTTCAGTTTGGTCCATCTCCAAAAGCATGCCAGTGACCTTCGCTGCCTGATCATGCTCCAGCTGATCAACAAGCGGGTACAAACTTTCGCCAAGCATCTGCAATCATGACAAAAGCTATGACCCTGAATCCAGATTGCAAATAACCTAGATCAGCACATGCAGAAAAGCAAAAAAAGATAAGCTAACCAGTCTTTGCTGCTCTGGGGATGAATTGGCCAGAGCAGAGGCCAATGCTCCAATTGGAACCTGCTGTGGTGCCCCAGCATCACTAAGAGACATTCTTCCAATCTCGTAAGGGGATGGCACTACACCAACACCACGGAATTGAGTCTCTGGCATGCCATGACCTGAAGCATAACGGTAGCCACCACGACCACCCCTTGGAAGCATCTGCAGCATGTGCCAAGACAAAAGAACAGTTAACCAAAAAAGCTCATGGAAGTTAAACAAATGAGTTGATTCTGTCGCACTACAAACCGAAAATTATTACCTGCTGGTGGCCCATTGGCATTGGTGGCTGAATTCCACCAGCTCCTGCACGTCTTCCAGGTGGACGCTGTGGTTGTTGACCTTGTTGGACCATAGGCATGACAAAATTTGGAATTGGACCAACACCAGGCCTCATTCCAGGAATGAGATGTTGCTGGAAGCCAAATCCAGCCTAAGAAAAGTAACATTAACATCATAAAAATGAGAAGGTAATTAAAAAAAGACAAGAGCAGAAATGAGATTGATTATAGCACAAATGTATGTAAATTGTAAAAAGAGGTTGGTTGGAGTACATGTGTTGTAAATTATGCATTTTATATTTCCCACTAGGCATTAATCATCCTACAACTGAGGGTCGTGGGGAGTGGAATAATGAGAGGAAAGGGTTTTACAACTTTCTTCAACTAAGTTGCATGTACCTTTTAAAAGAAACAATCAACATCACAGCGACTTTATTTTTAATTTTTGCATCCATGTTCTTGGAAAGTTAAATTGTTTGGGTTTGTTTTTTTGACTTTTTCCATAGTTTTTATTGACCGTCAGAGTATAATGAATTTCAAAAGGCACAAAGCAAGAAGTGACAACAATATAATAGATAAAAATGCCAAATTATAGTGCTGGCTAAAGGGAAGCCATCCTACAGTTCAAGTGGTCAACAAACTAAGGAAAAAGAAAAATTTATAAAAAACAAAGAGAGTAAAATATGACCATGTAATTGAGAACATCAATAATCATTTGGTTGTAACACAATTTCATTATCTTAAAAATAAGTAAAATTTATGGTAAGATACCACTGGAAAGATCGTAAGAAAAAAACCAAACCAATCAATTACTATAGGTCTCTTGAAACTCAATGGACCCTAAGTTTCTATAACTACTCTATAGGTCCATGCCAGCATCAAAAATAATTTCAACACTGCTCAGTGAAACCCATAAGGGTGTGTTTGGTTACAAGAAAAGAAGATTGATGGTAATCTTAATATTCCCCCAAAATCCTAACCGTGGGAATGAGATTATAGGGAATATTACATTCCAGGGCACAACTAGAGAAGATTGATAAGATTCTGGTGGGACGGTAATCTAAGATAACTACATGTTTTAAAAGGAATCTTACCACCATCAACTATGGAATCTTAGTTACATCAAAATCCTATATTCCTATCTACCATTCTAGGTGATCGTGCCAAACATGGGAATCTACTTGGATTACCTCAGGATTTCTAGGAATTGTACCAACATTCCTGCAACCAAACGCCAAAAATGTCTTATGTTTGTTCCACTCCTTCCTCAGTCAGCGAAATCAATTGTCAAGACAGTACTAATGGTTCCTCGACAATGCCAGCCATCAAAACAAAATGCCTCAGATGAACCAACGCTCAGCACCAAACAGATTCATCACAAAGTCACTCCTCTCAGCACGTGCATGCTTCGTTATGGATCTTCCCATTGACATGCAGTGTGACAAACATGGACAATCCGATGCATTCTGGCAGGTCCTACAACACGGTGTGGGGGGCAAGCGCTTGCTGATCTACCTAGCGGAGTATAGAATCTGAGAGAGAGGAGACAGGGAAGGGTAGTAACACCATTTTTGCAGAAGTGCCAAGGATGGCAATGAAATGTCATCCATTAGCTCAACTTGAAGAATTTATAGTTATTTGGCAATTTTTAGTAAAATATGAGCTTCAATCCAGAATGGAATTAAAATCGTATTAAGCTAGCTATATTGAATCATTCTGGATTAGTGCATTGACATAAAAATCAAAATTCCAACATTTTGTCTGGTTATTCTCCAAACTTATAATCACAACCATATTCCAACAGAAACGATATGATTAGTGCATTCCTTAATTAACAGTATATATAATATTAATATGCTGATGATAGGATGGACATTCACAATTCAATAGCTACATAGATGTCATGTACCT
The DNA here is from genome assembly GCA_000418225.1 of Zizania latifolia. Lineage (NCBI taxonomy): Eukaryota > Viridiplantae > Streptophyta > Magnoliopsida > Poales > Poaceae > Zizania > Zizania latifolia. The sequence goes on along the minus strand of KE371152.1, from coordinate 516,993 downwards.
GAGGGTTAACAAAAGCTGGAGGCGGCTGTCCATAAAACAGTTGTTGACCAACACCAGGGACACCAGGGGGATATATGGGCATGCGAGGAGCAATTGAAGGTGGCATCACCATGGGACGCATTTGTGAAAACTGTGCCTGAAACAAGCCCTCAACATCAATGAGAAGTCACAGGATATTTAGGACAGTAAAAACATAGCACAGCATGTATAGTTGCAATGGGTCAGAAATGACTTCATTTTCCAGACCATCAGAAATGACTTAATTTTCCAAAAAACAATATATAAAAAGTACATATACAGGACACCTCATCCATAAACGTTACCTGAAGCCTTGCCCTTCTTTCTTCCTTGCGTTGTGCAAGTGCTACATAGAGTGGTTTACTGCCGACCATCTTACCATTCATGGCTGCAAGCTACAATCAATAGAACAAATATGCTAATGGATTTTCTGCATTATAGTTTCAAATATGACCCCCAGATATACAATGTTTCAAAAAGTGGTAGGCAGTAGGCGGTAAGCGGGCAGAGGAGTGTGCCTAGCACCTAGGCCGCCTGGCACACCTAAGCGGTGGCTAGGTGTTGGTGCCTAGACGGTGTGGTTTAGACCTCAGGAGTTGATGCCGATGCATTGGACGTCGTACTAATTTCCCTAATTAATGCATATGCCATATGGCCAAATACAAAAAATAGAAAAATAAAATCAGAACTAATTTAGGGCAGATTTTTTTTTTAAAAAAATACAAATGTGCTTAATAATTCTGGATGAAAGATGTACCATGTATCCAAGATGAAGGACAATGCGAAAAAAAGAAAAATATGTCAATATCTAATCTGCTGAAATGATGAATGGCTATATCACCTTAACGATGAATGGCTATACTCAACTAAAACAACAGATCGGCTATGAAGTCTTGCCTCTGCTTGTCGGTGAACTCTGGTCAGGCGGCTAGCTAGGGAGCTTCGAACGAGGGGGAGATGGGGACAGCAGCGCTCTTGACACGGTGGCTCTGGCTAGGGAGATCTGGCCAAGGGGGAGATGACGATGGTACTCTCGAGTCTCGACGGCACTCATGGCGGTGCTCTCAATGAGGCGGCTCCGGCCAGGGAGTTCTAGCCGAAGCCCGAGGGGGAGATGGGGATGGCGGTGCTCTCAACAGAGCTCATGGCGGCACTCTCAATAGGGTGGCTCCAGCTAGGGGATTCTATCCAAGGGGGAGATGGGGATGGCCGAGCAGAGATGGGGATGGCTCACGGCGACACTCTCAAAGGGGCGGCTCTGACCAGGGAGCTCCAGCAGCGCTGAGAGCTAAGAGCTGCGAAGATCCTGGTGGCGGCACTGAGAAGCTTGAAGGGAAAAAACTAAAGCTATGCCTAATTTCTCTCCTGAGCTCGCCTAGGTGCCACCCAGTTTCCTCTGCTTACACGCGCATAGGGGCGACTAGCAACGCCTAGGCAGATTTATGCCTAACCACGCTGTGTTGGCAATAAACGACGCAGAGAGCCACCGCTCAGCGCCTAGGCAGGCTAGGCATCCCCTTTTTAAAACACTGCAGATATATCATTACAACTTACAGCTCGTGAAGCATCTTCAGCAGACTTGAATGCAACAAAGCCAGAACCTTTGCTAACACCATTCAAATCTCGCATTACCTGTCACATAATTTATAATCAGAAGCAGCAAAGTATGTACAGAAATTGTGTTAAGCCAACTAAGAGAGATAAGAAACAAACCTTACACGAAGTAATAATACCAAATTCAGCAAAAAGTTCTTTTAACTTATCATCATCATTGATGCTATCATCCAAGTTTTTCAAATACAAGTTAGTGCCCTGATGCTTATCTGCTGCCTCTTTGATGTTCTTCTCGAATTTTTCTTTCAGTTCCATCTCCCTTTCTGACTTCTTCTGTGCTCTACCAACATACCATTCCTTGTCATCAAACTTTTTGCCATTCAAATCTTCAACAGCTCGGACAGCATCATCTGGATTGTCAAAGTTAACAAATCCAAAGCATTTGGATTTCCCATCACCCTCTCGCATTACAACAACACTAGTTATAGGTCCAAATTTACCAAAAATTTCCTTCAAATTGTCTTCAGTTGTGGATTCTGATATGTTCTTTACAAAAACATTGTTAAATTTGGGATTGCCTGAAACATTTTCCCTCTCCTGTTTACGAACAAAAGGCCCTACATAGACCTTCTTGTCATTCAAAAGCATCCCATTGAGCTTACTGATAGCATTTTGGGCTGCTTCCTCCTGCTCAAACTGAACAAAACCATAACCCTTTGACTCTCCAAATATTTCTGTCGCAACTTTACATGAAAGAATATTCCCAAATACAGAAAATGTCTCATATAGAGCTTTGTTGTCTATTGACTTGTCAAGATTCTGTGAACAATATTAATTGATGTTAATGGGATAATTTTGGTTGAGAATCTATGAAATGGCATCTATAATGAAAGCATCACCTTAATAAATATGTTCGCTGCGCCACTTTTACGCGAACTGGGGTCACGGTTAGAATACATTACCCTGATAGGCTTCCCATTGATAGGAGTGAAGTTCAACATTTCCAATGCCCTTGCAGCTGCAATGAATTTTAGATTAAAAACATAAGCCAGTTGCAGTTCCAGTTCAATAAATAGTATTAAGAAAAATCACTCACCTGTTATCACCATTTTTTGGTGAGAAATGAGGCAACATTTTTACTCAACTACTACATATAATGTCTCCAACAAACGGCTATATAAATAGTATTAAAAAATAGTATTATTGCATACTCCCTCCCTCAAAAACTAAGTTGCAAACCTCGGTAAATTGAGTACAAATAGTACAATTGTCATGTTAAACCATGCTAAATAGTTTTGGACCATTTGATCTCTCTAGAGTTGTATCCGTTTATAGCTTAGCATGTACAAGTAATTAAGTTCACACAATTCGAACAGTTCCCTGCCAGAACCCTAACGACCCGTCACCAACATATCATCCCACACCAACCAACCCAAATATATGGAAGAGAAGAACGAACTCACCATCGGCGGGGCTGCTGAAGTTGACATAGGCGTATCCCAGCGACAGCCTGGTGTTGACGTCCCGGCACACGCGCACCGACACCACTGAGCCGACCTGGCTGAACACGTCGAACAGCTGGGCGTCCTGCACGCTCACGTCGAGGTCCCCCACGTACAGAGACGTCGCCAGGAAAGACCCCGCGGCGGCGGCGGCGGAAGA
>KE371152.1:470538-487330 GCA_000418225.1 Zizania latifolia | reverse complement strand
CGCCCCCTGCGGCCAGCGCCACCCCTGCCGCCCGGCCACGGGCCACCCCGATCCGGCGAACAGGAACCCGAACCCTGGTATATTGCCACAATGCCCCTCCCACCCTTTATTGCTTAATTAATAATTTGATGTAGTGATGTAGTACTCCAACTCTGTAAATATTGTTATATTGGTATGCTACAAGTTTGGTTATTGGCTTATTGCTTCTTAGGTTAAACAATATAAAAAACGGATATTATTATTCAAGTTCAAGCAATGCAAACACGAATATTGGTACAAAGTGTTGGAAATGAACAAATTATAAGACAGTTTGAAGACATGAAAAACGGCAAATATTAGTGCCTAAATCAAATTTAACGGTATTGTTATTGTATTTTATTGATCATAAATCATAAACTTTGAAGTTGTTGCTATATTGATATTTTTTTATTTTGCACAGGTGACATCTTCTGCTTTTCATTGTTTGTCAATTTTTGCAGTATCTGATCATTTATTCGTGGCACTCACCAAACTAAACTAAACTAAGACATTGTGGATTCTGATCATTACAGAGGTACCATCTTTATGTTCTACCTTCATTTTTAAATAATTGCGTGTTTGTATGTGAAGTGTTGCTTACGTTTAGTGTCATATATTTTTAGTAGTATGTTTGCAACAAAGTTTATGCCATTTTGTGTGTCTCATATTGTTATGGATAAATGCTCTAGTTTTCTCTTATGCATCTACCAGACCTAAATTTATTCCTGGGTCTGATAGCTGCTAAAAATATAGTTTGTAACTTTGAATTTTGAGATCTTTTTACCTCTGTGTTACCACTACAGGGTCGAAGGCCTGATGTTTCCACTAGAGTGCTGCTTGCCGCTGAGAATTTGGTGGATGATGTAACTGAATCTTCAATTTTTGTTGCTGGCCCACTCTTCAGCTGCCCATTTGCTCAGCACCCATCCCAAGGCACATCACTGCCACCAGCCCCATCGCTCCCTTCCATTGTCAGCGTCTCTACCTAAAACTCTGGTTGATCAACTACATTACCACTGCTGCCTCTCTTCCCCTCACAGTACAAAAGGAGATGGTGGAGCATGTCATTCCTGAAACCTCTATGTCATGTGCCTTCCTCCCTCTCTACCCACATCCACAACTTAGCTCAAGTCTTACTCTCACGCCTCACCGGGAACCGCCTCCAACATGTACTCCTGGCTGTCCATGCCCGTGCCATCATCACAGGAGGTCTCAACGACCTCTTTCTCACCAACCTGCTTCTACGTGGCTATTCAAAGCTTGGCCACCTCCATGATGCCCGTAGCCTGTTCGATCGAATGCCCCAGCGGAACCTTGTCTCCTGGTCCTCGGTCATCTCCATGTACACGCAGCACGGTTGCGACAATAGTGCAATTTCCCTCTTTATTGCCTTCCAAAAGGCCTCTGGTGAGGGACCCAACGAGTTCTTGCTTGCCAGCATCCTACGTGCCTGCACACAATCTAGGGCCGTTTCCTTTGGTGAACAAGTGCATGGCATTGCTGTCAAGTCGGACCTGGATGCTAATGTCTACGTTGGGACCGCACTCATCAACTTGTATGCAAAGGTTAGTTGCATGGATGAGGCAATGTCGGTGTTCAATGCACTGCATGTGAAAAGCTTAGTTACATGGAACGCCGTGATCACAGGATACTCACAGATTGGGAGGGGTGGAGTAGCCCTGGAGTTGTTTGACAAGATGAGGGCTGAGGGCATCCGTCCTGATAGATTTATACTATCAAGTGCCGTCAGTGCTTGCTCTGCACTCGGCTTTCTAGAGGGTGGCAGGCAAATACATAGTTATGCTTATCGAAGTGCCACAGAGACAGATACATCGGTGATCAATGCGTTAATTGATCTGTACTGCAAATGCTCCAGATTGTCACTGGCTCGCAAACTGTTTGATTGCATGGAGTACCATAATCTTGTGTCTTGGACAACCATGATCGCTGGTTATATGCAGAACTCATTCGATGCTGAAGCTGTAACCATGTCCTGGAATATGAGTCGAGCTGGGTGGAAGCCAGATGGTTTTGCTTGTACAAGTGTCTTGAACTCGTGTGGCTCTTTGACAGCAATATGGCAAGGAAATCAGATACATGCACATGTCATAAAGGTTGGTCTAGAGTCTGACGAGTATGTCAAGAATGCGCTCATTGACATGTATGCTAAATGTGAGCATCTAACTGAAGCAAGAGCAGTATTTGATGCCTTGGCAGAAGACGATGTAATCTCATACAATGCGATGATTGAAGGATATGCAAAGCATGGTGATCTTTCAGAAGCAATTAACATATTCTGTAAAATGAGATATTGCTCACTAAGGCCAAATCTGTTGACCTTTATTTCACTCCTTGGGGTGTCATCATCTCAGTTAGCCATTGAATTGAGCAAGCAGATTCATGTTCTCATCATCAAATCAGGAACTTCATTGGACCTTTATGCTGCAAGTGCTCTAATTGATGTCTACTCAAAGTGTTCCCTTGTGAATGATGCCAAGACTGTATTCAATATGTTGCACCACAGGGACATGGTCATCTGGAATGCTATGATTTTTGGCCATGCACAGAATGAGCAAGGGGAAGAGGCCATAAAGCTCTTTAACCAGCTTCTTATTTCGGGGATGGCACCTAATGAGTTCACGTTCGTTGCACTAGTAACTGTGGCAAGTACACTAGCAAGCATGTTCCATGGCCAGCAGTTTCATGCCCAGATCATCAAAGCAGGTGCTGACAATGATCCCCATGTTTCGAATGCTCTTATTGACATGTATGCAAAGTGTGGCTTCATTAAGGAAGGGTGGTTGTTGTTTGAATCAACATGTGGGAAGGATGTTATTTGTTGGAATTCCATGATTTCAACTTATGCACAGCACGGTCATGCTGAAGAAGCTCTTCAGGTTTTCCAGCTGATGGGAGAAACTGAGGTGGAACCGAACTATGTGACTTTTGTTGGTGTGTTATCAGCATGTGTTCATGCAGGTCTTGTGGATGAAGGGTTACACCATTTTAACTCTATGAAATCAAAGTATGATATTGAACCAGGCATTGAGCACTATGCTTCTGTAGTCAATCTTTTTGGTCGTTCTGGGAAACTACATGCTGCCAAGGAGTTTATTGAAAGGATGCCAATCGAACCAGCTGCAGCTGTTTGGAGAAGTTTGCTGAGCGCCTGTCATCTTTTTGGCAATGCTGAAATTGGGAGGTGTGCTGCGGAAATGGCGATCTTGGCAGATCCAACAGATAGTGGGCCCTATGTTTTACTATCAAATATTTATGCCTCTAAAGGACTATGGGCTGATGTGCAAATCTTAAGACAGCGGATGGATAGTGCCGGCACAGTGAAGGAACCAGGATATAGTTGGATTGAAGTGGCTAAGGAAGTTCACACGTTCATTGCGAGAGGGAGAGAACACCCAGAGGCAGAACTGATATATTCAGTACTAGATGAGCTGACAAGTCTAATTAAAAATTTTGGTTATCTTCCTGATAATTCTGACCATACTTTGCTGTGTGAGACTGGTTAATCTACACAGATTTCATTTGCCAGAGTGTTTTATACTGACTGCAGATTTGAGTGAGAACTGAGAACCTTTTGTGCATATTGTTAGACCCATCCAACAGTAATGGCCTACTTGTTCTTTACACCTTCTCATAAGGTTTTGCCCTTTATATCAGACTTTGAGTATGTGTAGACTTGTACTTTGAGAATGTTTGACAGACCAACTGGCAGATATGACCATTAAATCTGAAGAAACTGCCAGTAGTTAGGATAGCATAGGCCAAATATTTGAAGGATCTGCAAGGTGTGCTCCACCTGTAATTGTTTTATTGTCATACAATTTTGTTTATGGAATCATTCCAACCTTTTGACTTGTTTAAGGAATCACACAAATATCATTTCTACCTGAAGTATTTCCACTAGGGATGGCAGTCAGGTATTGCAGTTACGGGTAGTGCTTTTACATACCCGTACGTACCCATGAATTTTGGGTATATCCAAGGGATGAGAAAAGGACAGATGTGGTTGAGCTTAATTGCAAGACTGATTTTGTGGCAAGAATTGATGTTTTCCAATATCTGGTTGGTTCCCCTCTCAGTATCTGTATGCCATTCCTGATGCACTATTACCCTCTTTTTTCCTATGTGCATGCTAGCAATATATTTTGTAATTGAATATGTAGTGTATCGTGTCAGTTTTGTTATATCAAAACATGAATAAGATCATTTTGCCCATGTCTCAACTTTTGGTTATTTCTGCAGGCTTTGTTTAAGTATATTTCAATGCTATGCTATGTTTCAGTTGTATTCTTAAAGTTATCCTAGCTATGCTAGCTGCATATCTTGTAGGATGTTTTTTTTGTTCTCTTGGACACCACCAGAGTATACTTATTGAGTTATTGTACCTGCCTTGATTGATCATCTGTGCTTGTGCACAGTTTCAAGGTGGTTAAATTTGATCTTTATTTTTATTTTTAAATTTCATCAAACATGCAGGCTTCTTCTTTAGCAAAATTGGCTTTATAAGCAAGGGATCCTGATGAATTGGTCTTTCCTTTTGGTCCTGAATATTTGGAGGTATGCGACAATCCATAGTTAATTTGGATTGTGGAGCATATATTTTGTAATTTCTAGAACCGTTGGACTCATCGTTGTGTGAATTTGAAACCAATGAACCAAAGTTTAGATGGAGTTCCATGTTGAGTTAAATTCCATTTTAGCAGTTTCTGTGGTCATTGTCATGTTTTCTATAATGGTATATCAGTATCTATATGTCTAAGCCCTAATCGCACTAGGTTTTCATATAGTATAATTCAGTTTGATGTACTGATAGGGATATTAAACTACTTTTGATCATAGTTTTATTGCATAAATAAGAGGAAGAAAAATTAGAATGGTTGAACCAGTTTGTTATGTCTGACATAAGAAATGTCATAGCGGTTGACAGGAGTTGCCATGATAAATTCGACTTGGCTCTAATATTGCTAGAGAGGATGATCCATGGCCTGTGCGACTCCCTTCTCTCTGTCACAGCTCAAGCCTGCAGCCACGCTTTCTTAACCGCACACACGCAGCACAGACGTAGCACCGGCTACATTGCCCTTCCTGCCAGTGGAACATAGAGAGGTCTGAAATTAGGCTGATACGAACAGACTTTCTTAACTGGACTGCTGGTTTGACTGTGAGAGGTGTATTATATTGATATAAGAGGGTGTATGTATGGTCAAAATATGAGAGTGATAGTTACTCCATCCGTCCTAAAATTTAGTATCTTTTAGAATTTAAAATTTATGCTAAAATATAGCATAGTCACAATACATCTTGTACGATGGCTCCTTGTTGTTTAACCTTTATTATTTCTATCCCCATGCAGATATCTGTCTTGTAATAACATCACAGCCTCACGGGAGAGATGCAGTAACAATTTTTTATTCACATTTTGTTGTAAACTCATAATAACATCACAGGATAAATGCAGTAATATCAGGTCTATCTCGAACCCTCTCACTCTTTTCACATCTGTCATCTGTGCACTCTTCTGTCTCACTCTTTGCTCGCTGTTGCTCGGCACAGTGTGGCTTCGATCGGGGCGATGGCGGTAGCTAGAGAGGCGCGTTGTGGCATCCATCAGCGATGGTGATGGTGGCTAGCTAGGGTTGAGATCCTAGCTGCAGCCCCAACGGGTCTTAATGGTTTGGTCTTAATGGTTAATTAAATGTTTGCAAAGGTATAATCAACTAGAACCATTCTTTTCTTTTCTTTTTTTAAGTAGAATTTGGCTACACCAGATCGGGTGTGTTTTTAATTCATCCGAATCTTCTCGACGTAATTCTCTGAGCTCACTAAAAACTTTCATTGTCTTAAAAGAAAGAACTATTATTCTTTTCAATTCCCCCATCTTAATAGTATGCACCTACCACGCGTCCTATCAGCCACACTGTATCTCTATAGATTCTTCTACTAGTAACTCTATTTGTGAAAAGAACAAGAGAATTAGGTAACCTGAAACCACTCCAAGAATAAATTACCCAAAAGATTGTTATCTTGATTGTGTGCATCCCATGTGCCCTAAAAGCATGTGGTAATTGTGTTTCCTTGGACCATTCTTTTGCTGATGCTTTGTTGGCTTCCATTTGCTTCTAGTTCAAGCAAATTGGTCCTATGATGACCTGAAAATACCTTAGACTGTAGGCACCACTAATTGGATCAAAGAGGCGTGTTGTAGGTCACTCTGATCACTAATTTATGAGCTCAAAAAGACATTATGGGAGGTGCCATGTTTTCTGTATTCCTCCAAAACCACACAAACCTTAATGCATTTGCTGCTGTTTAGGCAGTTCTAATGAGATGGCATATTAATTAATTACTGTGTCATATAAATAAAAAATGATGTGACAATAGAGTTAAGAAGGAGAGATAATGGAATTGTTTCTCACGTAAGAAACTAGCTCTATGCGAGAACCAATAAAGAAAAAAGAAATTGGTGAAGGAAAAGAGAGAGAAATCAGATGTTTGCATGAGAACTTATTTCGAAGAAATCATTCATTGGGGATATAGTTTCTATTCATAATGTTTATATGATATAACAAATATATCCCTCTTACTTTTTTAAAAATCAGAATAAATAAGAGGTAACAAGATTATTTGATCTGTTTCTTAATTCTTGTGCACAAGTATAAAACAACTTATTTAAGGAACAGGGGGAGTATATATTTGTATCTACCTTAATTATTCGCTAACTAATGATTAGCATGTTACGTTTCATAAGCAGTATGTTTGTTCTTAACTAATTATAACAATGTTTTCTTCACGCAATGATGTGCTGGGGAATCTTTGATACAGAATATAACTGACTTTTGATGTCTGATGTACTGATTTCGTACTATGAACACTTCAAATTCTTTGATTGCATTCGATTACTCGTCTTCATATTTCTTATGGTGATTCCAAAAGCAATTATGTTGAACATAAAATCGTGAATCATGAGTGAAACCCTGAAGTGCTGACAAGCTTGTGACAAATGGAAACAAATGAATGAAACTATGGTCTATTTGTTGCAGCTAGAGATTCTTAGTATCTAGCTGGTTTAAGTATTTAGCTGGCTGATCTGATTTATTTCTAGATTCTATAGTTACTGATTCTCATAATCTAGATATAAAATTTAAAGCATTTGTTTCAGCTTCAGATTCTAGAAGTAGCTACAGTTGCTAGAAGCCGAAACAAATAGGCGTAGAAAATAATTGTGGCAGCCACGATTGCGAAGGATGGCCAGCACAAGCTCTAGAGAATTTAGATTAAAAAACCTAATTGCGGCAGTTAATAGTAAATGTTTTGAGTGCCAATAGAAAACTGCAGAGCTAACAGTGTTTTGACCAACTAAAAGGCAGGAATGTCATGCCTCCTTAATCATAGCTACATGTTGCTGATTGTTCAGCTGGGAATAAACTTTGCAGGATGCACATGACAAGATCTGAGAATTGCGTTTCTTTTAGTTGGTGAGGAGGTTTCTTTCAGATCGAGGAAGATATGGACATGCTGAAAACCTGAAACCGATCTGCTTTGAACAAGTAATTACATGTGAGATGAATCAACCAAGTTCATGGTTCTTGTATACAATATTCATGGGAGATTTGCCCCTGATCATGCAAGTTCACTGCCTCTCATGATCTCACATGAGAGAGCAATCATTCGGAAACAAAGTAAAACAAATGGATATAATCTGCTATATCCATGTTAATCTAGTTTGGTATAAATCATCAACAATCAATTGCTGAAGCAGCAATTAGTGCTCACGATTCATGATTGCGTTGCTATTGCACACCATGATTGGGTGGCTGACACAGCCAGTCCACCTTACAGAGTTGCAAAATAAAGCTTGAGGACCGAGATTTTTTTAAGTACTGTTTTTATTTAAAATTATATTTTGGGTAGCATTTTTTGAAAAATTATAAAACTATACCATATCTCCACTTGATTCGGTTCTATCGACCATTGAAATGGCAATAGGACCCCTGTCATAAAACCAACGATCGATAGGGGCCGATCGATAATTAGAATGGGCATAAACCTTAGTCGACTATTGAAACATCGGTAGAGGTCTTGTTATCATTTTATCAGTCGATATGACCTTGTTGTCAGATCAAATGACGATATAGGTCTAGTTTTAAAATTTGAAAAAAAAACAAAGACTCCTCGCTCCCGCCTAGTTTTATGGCTCGGGACTCTCCTCTGATGAAACTTGCACCCCCGTGATTCTATGAGATAGCCTTGGCTCTTGTCTTTAGATCGTGTGTACGCTAAAAAAACACGTGTAGAGAAAACGGTATTAGCTTGAAGCGACAGCCGTTACTTAATTCTACCTTGATGCCCACATATTAATGCTCTCCCTACCAAGGTTCTGAAAACCACCAATTGTAAAAACACCAATCTCCTAGCCAGACAATAGCTACCCTCCTCTCTACTCCATATCCAATGGAGGTGGCTATGCACAAAAAGCAAGCTGATGAAGCGCTAAATACAGTCAAATTTCAAAATCATAAATTATTAAAACATTAATATTATATATAAAAGGGTACTAACTATATGAAGAATATTGTAGTTATATTATATATATATATATATATATATTATAGAAATGTGTAAATTATAGACTGTCATATCCAAAACTGAAAAAATGGAAGCATCAACAAGATAGGTAGGCAGACAACAGATTATCTTACCAACCTGAATGTCCCCTTCCTTTCCTGTCCGATCAATCGAATCAAAGCATAAAAGCGGCGAGAAATATTCTCCAAAGCAGTGGTAGAGTAGGGCCCGGATTTCGCGAACTGAAGCACAAATAAATTTGTACCAGCTACTAGCACTTTGTTATTGTAAAGTAAAGTAAAGTAGGGCCATTATAAAATCTGATGAAACAGGGTATAAGTTTGTTTAGAAACTTCTTTCCCGTAGAGTTATTTTTGGACGATTAGAATCTAGGCGTAAATCGTAAAACTCAGTAGATACATAATCTAGAAATGAGCTGTAACTAAATATTAGTTTCTCTAGATTCTTACTAATAGAAATCCATTAAATACTTCTGAGAATCTGAATCTTCCAAAACAGGTCGTAGGTGAGGCAGTAGGGCAGGCATGTAAAACTCACCACTTATAGCTATTCTTAAAACCTAAAGCTTTTCTAAATCATCAAATTCTAAACCCTTAATAGTTACAGAGAAACCGTAGATAACTAGAAACTAAAAACGGAAAAATACCAATTTATCGAGATTCTCATGTGCTAATATTTTCCTGACGCTTAATAATCTGAAGCTTGCCGCTATTTATGTTCAGGCGAGGTACTGTACATGGGAAGGCAGGCAGGTAGCCGGAGAATGCAGGCACGCGGAATCATGACCCGACTCATCACGCGGCCAAAGTGGATCCATCCATGGACGAACCGAAGGGCCAGGGGATGCAGCACGCAGCAGCAGGCAAGGCGAGCGAGGAAGACGAGCGCGGCGTACGAGGCGGCGGCGGGCGCGAGGAGGGGGAACAGTCCGGTGCGCCGCCTGTCGGGTGGGCCCGGCACCTTGGTTAGGCTTGTGGCTGGCTGGCCGCGCGATCCTGTCGATCGGTCGCGGAATTCTGCATCCTGTTGGGCACCACCAATTTCACCGTTAAGCTGTGATCTTGTTTTTTTTTTACTTTTTAGCCATTTAAAAAAATTATCATAAAAAAACTTAGTTTGGTGATAGATGTTTTTTTGGCGCCAAAATCTCTGACGGCGAGATATAATAACGTCTCGGTAAGCATCCTGCCTACTAGCAAAATGGATGTGTGGGCTGCTGATGTGGCATATATTGGCGCCAGCAGTATTGATGTCAACCCTCTCAAGTCTCGACCTTCTCCAACCTTCTCCATGTCTCAGTCAACCTCCACGTCAAGAAGACTAACGTTGATCGCCTCCGCTCCTGCATTGACCAACCTCTTGACGTCGGAGTGCTCAAGCTCGGTGTCCTAGCCCATCTTGTGACACCGAGGTACTCAAAGACAGTCGTCTGCCCACCTAGAGAATTGCAAAATTTTCACAACCACTGAAAAAAAGATGCTTGTGCAAATGCTATTTTAGCCACTGAAAAAATGTTTTTCTAGTATTGTCATACCAACAATAAATAATCTTAGTTTAACACTTCTATATTTCTATCTTAGTGGTCCAAAAGGTTAAGCTGGAAAATAGAAAAACAATCCTAAGTTGAGAACTTTTACGAGTCTCAAAATTGGCCACGGCTCAACCGAACTCAATCACCCATGCATTGCGATTGGATCCGCCAATCTTTGGGCAGCTGCTAATAAATTAGCGTACGACGTGTAATGCATAGAAGCGTCACGTACTTAAGAGGATCAAGCAACGTCTAATCTAAGTTACGCCACATCAATACAATAAATAAATTCACGCAATGCATACGTGCGTACGTACGTGCATGTCCCGGCGATCGATCTAGATTTGCTAGTACTCATGTATTATACGTATACGACTATGAAAACTCGTCACGCATTAAAACTAAGTGCGTCAAAACCACAGTTAAGACGAAGTACTCGGGAATGCTGATGAGCGCATGTGTACAACGGCTGGATGAGGCTCGTGTGAATGCGTGCGAGCAATCCAACCACACGTACGGGGCGAACGTAGTACTACCATGTCTACTCGATTACGGAGTACTTGCGTAATTTATAGGCTTTTTTATACGGTTTTAGTTTATTTATAAATCAGTTTAATTTTAATAATGTAATAAGATGTTATTTGCAAAAGCTCTGAGAAACTGAATGCATTGTTCTAAACGATTTCTGAAATATGAGTTTATTAATGTATCTGCAGTGTATTGCTACTGTTCCCTCTGTCATAAAAAATTAATTTCAATTTTGTTTGTAACAACTTTATTTATACTATCTCATTATATTTTTAAATTTTGTATTTATTCAACGCTTCTTATCTATTTATTCACAATGATAGTATTTATTAATAAGAGATATTTTCGCACCACTAATCTACTTTCTTTGATTTGTGCACAATAAATAAGAGATTAACTTAAATAATTTTGCTATACTTATTAATTCTAGTTAATTTATAAAAGGTGAGTTATTTATTTGTGAGGGTTAGTATTCATTCGACAAGAATAAATATAAAAAATAAAATAATTAATTAAAGATCTCAAATAAGCTATATTTAGGAAAGATTTGGAAAGCTAAAACAACTGCTCTCTCCAGTTCCTTAATTATTGACTTGTTAAAAATGTTCTCACAGGCCGAGAAGAAATTAATTAGTATGCTTATTTTTTATTTTGCTCATATTAAATATAATCATATTATATTTGCAATTAATAAATTTGTATGTATCTAAATGTATATAAGTACATCAAAAACTTTAAAACAAGTACTAATTCAGCACGAGTATCAAGAGTACTTCCTCCGGTTTTATAAAACAAGTTATTATAGACTTGTATTAAGAGTTGCATAAAAAAAGTCGTTTTGCATTTTATTGTGTGTTCCGGACGTTTATACCTCTAAAGTAGTACTACTTTCTCCTCGTATCTCACGCTGTATTTACTCTCGTATTGTATTTAATAAAAATAAATAAGAAAAATACACACTAATTAATTATTTCTTAATATTTGAAATCATCATGTTCAAAATGATTTTGTTTTTGAAACTAGAAGGCGAGATGAGCAGCTGTTGTTGGCTGGCCACTGGGCAGCATGGGAGGCCTACGCCCGGCGGCGGCGACTGCCCTGGCCGATCCCGACACGACAGCCTCAAAAGCCGCGCAACTCCCTCGCTGGCTTGCTATGTCTCTCTGTCTCTCTGTACTCGCTGCGCATGCCTCCGGCTCACAGGGAGAATGTTTCGTCGCCTTATGCTTGTTTATTATTTTATTTGGACTCTTTTATATTAGAGTAGTATTACTCTGTTTGTCTTAAAACACAGGACATTTCAGAATTTAAAATATATTTTAAATATAACAACTAGTACAAGTAAAATATCATTTTTTTATTTAAAATACCTATACACTATTATCATCGTGTTTTTTACGAGACTAGATGTGATAAAATAGTTTCATCCATCTTTTTTGATGAGATCATCTTATTTTTTTATTGAAGGTACTTCAAAAAATAGAATATAGTACCTTACTTATAGATCCCACACGTCATCCGCCCTCTGTCCCAGACTTGCGCACCGATCGCCCACCGCCCCCACCATGCGTGTTGCTTTGCTGCCCGCCGTCGCCAGCCAACTTATCACTACCCACCCTGCGTGCTCGCCTCGCTCTGTTGCACACGAGTGGGACGAGTTCATTCCCCTCATTTTTTAGGGATAATCTCATTTCAAATCGGGAGAAAATATTTCTCTCCAGTGATCATCTCATCCCATATATCTCCTATCTAAACGTTCTTAAAAATAGAATCGCTACATCCCATCTTATCATTCAAACCAAACACACCCTTAGATTTTATTATTCAATACTTCATCCAATTATTTTTAGGCTCACAATCACACTAAAAAGGATATTATAGTCATTTTACCCATCTACTTAGTACACATGTCAAAACCTAAAAGACTTTGTATTTTAGAACGGAGACAAAGTAAAATATATTACTACATCTAGTATTTTGTTCTCGTCCTTATTTAAAATTTGAATTTTTTGTAGTTACCATCGAAATTGAATTGTTCCATATCAAGCCATAAAAAAAAAATGGTGCAAATAGATCTTGATAGTGTTTTTCTTAAGAAAACAACTACGAGATGTCTGATCCGACCCATGCTAACTATCGGATGCTCGACTAATTCTTTAATCATTACCTGACGTATATAAACTGTTCAACTAGATCGCTCAAACTAACATGACTGTACCACAGACTCCGGTATAGTCCATATATACAACTAATTAAGACTCCAAAGCAAACATCACGAGCTAACCAAGCAATCTAACACGCCAAGCTAAAACCGATACAACTGTAAACGATGACCCTAAACCAGGCATTAATTGCTAGCAAGCTGCTGCTCCTCAAGCTGCGAAGAACTGTGGCGCGCTGCTGCTCTCAGCCTCCCGGGGGTCTCCTTCATGGCCATCCAAGAACCATTATATAGAGAAAGTCTGGGCGCCATGGATGGCTCCTCCATCAAGTGGCACATTTTGAATAAAGGAAGAGGGGAGAAAGGGATCAATATCTTTTAATCGATAATCCTTCTTCAAAACGATTAAAGTTGAATATTCTCCTGCCCCAAAATATAACAGTGTTTATATGTGAGCACATGCATTAATGAGATGTAAAATAACTATAATACTCTCTTCAGGTTGGATGAGTATGGGTTCGAAAGTAGTTGAATGGAGTAATAAGTAATAAAGTTTAAGAGTATATGTGTATTTTAGAGATAAAAGCGATCTTTTACTAGTACTAAATTGCTGCATTTATGATAAATTGGCTTTATTTGAGTTGAATCTATTAAGATTTGTAGTTGCACCTAAATGAGCATACATGTTCAAACCATCACTTTTTTTATAAATGAATTATTTCAATGTACTCCAATAAATGATTTTTTTAGTGTGTGACCGGACCAACAAAGTGGACATAGTTGGGCAGAGCATGGGGAACGAGAATGACACCTAGCATCGCCGTTTTACACCGCAGGTTGCATCGCCGTCGTCATTTAACCACTGAATCGCCGTCGCCGTGGCGATTTGCAACTGTCTCGTTTACATGTGCGTTTGCTCGATTAACAAATCACCATCTACCTCTCGGTTGAGCTCCAAATGTCCATCAAAACTAAGAAATCCATGGCATGGCAGGGAGCCAGAAAAGACCTGCTAGGTCATCTGGAGCTGTGGCTGGCATGACCAACAAACTCCCGTTGATTTGTACCAGATTTAGACAAGATGCCCCCCTAAATGGAGGAAGCCAAAGCAAAGCAAAACAAAGTGGGCACCAGCATAGCCTAGCTTTATTCCAGGGGGGCCACATTGTCAGCAGCAAAGCTAACAGGTCATCATGTCCAGAACAGGAGCTTCAACCACCAAATGTCTCAATGCCACACTCTTTTGCACAGAAGCCCCTGCAGTGTTACAATATCACATGCATAGCAGCTAGGTGTGGCCAAAACCTAAAAAGAGATATTTGTTCTCCTGCCGCAACGTTTGCTCTTTTATCTCTGCTTATGACATGTGACCTTTAAGTTTAAGAATCTATTATTTTAGCCGAAGATTCTTAGCAACTAATTAGTTTAAGACTCTAAATATCTAATCAGTGAGAATCTGAAGAAGCTGACGTTTTTCAGTTTCTAGATTCTAGTTCATTTTTAATTATCGATCATTAAAATATGAATCTAAAATCAAACCCATTTAATTTACTTTACTTTCTAGATTATAGAAATAGCAGCAGCTAACGAAGTCTAAAATATATAGACTATAATTATCATACGCAACCTACACACGTGTTGTAACAAGGTAGTATGAGAGAAAAAAATCCAACCTAAAATTGCCGTGGGGAAGTTTCTGCTGCTCCTCTGTCTCTCTCTCTCTCTTTCCAGTCTACCAGCTTGGGAGCATATTATTAGGTGCAACAGGGTAGAAGCCAGCGACAGGCAAGGACCAACAATAGACAATTGGACAACCTGTTCTTCCTCTTCTTCCCCAATCCTATAGGCTACCCCGTCGCGTGCTGTGGGTTTTGAGCTGGAGTTTCCACCGTTGGTTTTCTTGGCAGATTAAATTGGCGGTGCCCCGGTCCAAGAATCTTGATTGCACCGGAGCGGAATCAGAGTCAAAGAGGTGATCTTTCTTTGTTTGCTTCTCGTGTTCTTGGCGGCGTTTTTTTGGTTTGTGTTTGTGTGCTGTTTGTTCCATTGTCGAGTAGAATCGTGGAATTTTTATCAGCTGTGTTCACCTGGATGTGAGAATCTGTTTCGGTTGGTGGTGGATTTTGTCCCGGGCGTGAGGAGTGGTGACCAACTGGTGCCCTGTTTCTTGATTTAGTTTTGGTCTGCTGTGCCCGTGTTTTCTTGTTCTTCACAGCTGCGAGTTGCGAACATGGCGCGGCGGTTCAATTCGATGTCTCGTTTATCCTCTGAATCGGTTGGATGGCGCAAATCCATCCCAAATTTGACGCAAAGAGGCTTTCTTGGTTTTCCCATGAACCTTTATTTCCCCGGAATTCGTGCGATGGTTGAGTTCTTGTGCTGTTTTTTCTCTGTCAAGTGTTCTCCTATTTGTCCTATAATCACTTCTCCCATTTGTCATACAACTAGTTTGTTGGTTAAGGAAATATACAGCTGCTGATTAGTGGATCTCTGAGCTCTCTGTTTTCTCTGCAAATTTATCGTCCATATTTGCTGCAGCAGTAGCCGTTTTCAGTACAGAATTTGTACATTGGAAGTATTGCATCCTGTGTAATTTCTTTGATAGTTGCTGATGATATTCACCCAAGAACATAGAGTTGCAGTCATCTTCTTCTCCACCCAGCGATAATTCCTATGGAAGGAAGTCATCTCGGCTGTCCGCTTTTCTTGCGATTAATTTTCAGCCGGAGTTTTAATTAGCCGTTTAAATCAAAGTCAAAATCATTTATGTTCACGCGTATTGCTCCTCCTCCTCGCCTGTTATTACGGCGAGTTAACATGTGTTTAATGACTTTGCTTAATCTGATAAATTGGGGCGCTTAACTCTGGTCAAAGGTTGCTGCTTGCTGGATCACACTTCTTTTCTGCAACTTGGCAGGCCAAGTACGGCATGTTACACGCTTTCTTCTGAGTAGTGGAAGAACTAGACCTTGCTTACACTTAATGCCTGATTTGTTCTTTCTTAGAGATTAAGCTCCACTAAAATACCTCCATAGCAGGCATGTTCTGGGGATCATTTCCTTGGTTTTAGAGTGCTAATTAGTGCTAGTTGCTTAACACTTCGTCAAAATCACTTTTTTGACCTGCTTTTTCCTGTGCCATGGCCGATACCCCTACCCGTGCAGGGCTTGTCTGGACTTTATCGTTGCACGCATTTTGGTGGTTCTTTAATCTGTGGTTACTCTGTACTAATGGTTATTTACTAGTTGGAGCGTTTTGTTCTTCTTTAGTGGAGAGATTTTATTTTCTGCCATGTCTTGGTAACTGCAAACCAAATGTAGGATCTTTTCCCTCCTGTTTTAACTGGGGACCAAGAACATGGCTCCAACTTGTCAAAGTCTCCCCTTGCAAAGAGAGTGGAAGTGTGTTTTGCACTCTAAATCCTAGCTGTCATATCCTCACGATACTTTTCTTGATCTCTACTCCACTTCAGGTGCATCTGCTGCGTGAATGGATAGGAGAATATAGTCGTTGGGCATTCGCTGTTGCTGTTGATCACTTAACAAAGGTACCAAAACAGCCTGCAAATTCGGTCTTGTGTTTCCATCAAAATGTCAGGTATGATTTTTGTCTCCTTATCTTGTTTATATATCTGTATTGTGTTGCATTGATGCTGAAATTGTTGTGCTTTGTGTGAAGTTCGGCGCCGATCACAGAGCATGGAGGGCTTGTTCTCGTCTGACGAGAGGAAGGAGAGAAGGTCAGATGTGGAGAACTCGGAGGATGAACGAAGGAGGCTGTCCATTGGGTCACTCAAGAAGAAGGCACTGAATGCATCGAACAAGCTGACACATTCGCTCAAGAAGAGGGGGAAGAGAAAGGTGGAGCATCGGGCCTCCTTCACAATCGAAGATGTCAGAGATGAAGAAGAGGAGCGAGCTGTCTTTACATTCCAGCAGGAGCTTTTCAGC
>KE371152.1:405652-433467 GCA_000418225.1 Zizania latifolia | reverse complement strand
TCTAAGAGGGGGAAAGGATTAGTATTGGTTGGTGTAGGTATTGTGCTGTGTTAATTGGTTGCCAAGACTAAGCCTATGCTGGGCTAGAAAGGCATATATAGGCTTGCTATATTTTTTAAAAAAATATTACACGTCCATTTGAGCCTAAGTTACTATTCTACCCCTGCTAAATACTATTATTAATTAGAGAGTTTACATCACAAATAATATAATTCCAAATTTCAGTACCGCGTGCATCATGCATCCATTCATGCGTATAAGCTAGCGGGCACCACCGTCAACTGTGAACAGCCAATGCATGCAATTAATGGCTACTGACATGACATGACAATACAAAAAATGGAGCAAATGCCTGCTAGCTTGCTTCTTCAATAATTTTAATTGTAGATCAATCCATACATGTATGATGTATGTTTGGATACACACTAAATGACTAAAGTATAGATTGATTGATGAATCGATGATCTCGCTAGGCCAAAATAAGTTTTTGAAGGCAACGATCGAGCACTACTGCAAGTAGGCGTAGAGGTCCATGGGGAAGATGCCGAGGTAGGCAGCAAACATCTCAATTTGGTCCGCATCACATAGGTGGACGCCATTCATGCCGCCAACACACATCTCTTCTTCCTTGTTGACCAGCGCCACCTGCATTTCTGGCCACCACTCTGGCACGACGGTTGTCATCGCTTCAGCTACATCGATATCATTGTTAGGATTTAGCGGCAACGATGTGTCATCTGTCATCGCCCCTTCACCGCCACCATCGTTAGTACGGCTGGTGAATCGGCCATTCACCCTTGCCTGCCCATCCGCAAGCCTCTTCCGGCAAGCATACTGATTCAATATAATATATACATGCATCAACATGGAGACATGCAATTAATTAATCAACCACATATATACACTAATAGTAATTCGCTAGACAAGAACTCACGGTGATCCTCTTGCTAAAGTTGCGATGGCGGCGCTTGCTTCGGTACTTGTCGATGCGCTCCCGCCGCTCCTCCACGCTGTACCTCCCCACCGCCGGCAGATATCCCCTATTCACAATCTCTACACGTCGCTGGAAAAGCGGAGAGGAGCGGTCGACGACGGGCACGCAAGAGGCCATCGGTCTTTCCATTATCCCTCGCTCTCTCCCTATCTAGCCTATGCCTTGTCTATCACAATCTTTTATAGGTGAGTTATTATAGTATAATATTTCAAGCAAACCTATGCATTAATTTCACCATTAATAGTTGATATTAAAATATAAATATATATCCACCGGCTATTACCGATCATCTCTTTCCATTCCCCGCCGCACTTTTGCCATCACTACCTCGTCATATCACCACTCGGATTCAATCACTACCAACCATCCCACACCTGTGCCCACAACGTGGCCAACATAGGATCTCTGTCGGATTGCCATAAGATCACATGAGCAACGCCAGATCGTTGTGCTCCACCGCAACCTTGTTGGGAGAACTGTCGATTGAAGCTATTTCCATGTCGAGGCCAACGCTGCGTTGGGTGTGGCACTATCGGCTGGTCCTAGTCCTAGTGGTAGGGCAAGAAGGGGGCAACGAGTTTGGCGCACGAGTGCAACGACAATCCTAGAAAATCAGTCGTCCTTTCCGGAAAAATGGTAAGTACAAGTGAAGTTGTCGATTTATATTTGTTGATAAATCTTGTTCTGTGTTATTTGATACGAGTAAAAATGACATTTGTTGGTGCCAAAAATAATGAAGGAAAATTAAAATAGATTAAAAAGAAAGAAATGATATGAAAATCAAGAAAATATCAATTTTACGAAACTAATGCTGAAAGTGTAAAAACTAATGCTGAAAGCGGTAAAACCGTGAAGCCTTAAAATGACAAATACCCTATTCTCTGCAGACTGGTGACGATGCCGACTGACCTTCGCACGAGCTTCCGGCCAAATCTGACTGAACAGCTAGCTGAAAGCCGAGCCCCTTCCCTCCCCTCCCATTTCTTTCCCCCTCCGATCCAACCGGTGGCGGCGATCGGCGGCCAGAGCGAAGGCAGCCAACCCCATCCCGATCCCGGCGGAGCCTCCGGCCTCATGCGCTGAGCTCCCTAGGCCCCATCTACCGCCATCGCCGCTGCGGCGATGGGGTCCATCGAGTCATTCAACCGGTGAGTTTTGTTTTTTCCCCGTTTCGCCATCCGTCGAAGCCCTAACCCTCGTGGTGGTGCCTCTTGTCCTTCGTCGCTGATTTTGGGGGATTGGGGTTGGGTCGCCGGCGATCGGTGCGCTGCAGGCTGGTGAGGCTGGCGGCGCGCGCCTTCTACGACGACATCTCGATGAAGGGCGACAACCAGCCCAAGACCTCCCGAGGCGACAACCGAGGCATGGCCGTCGTCGTCCTCGACGCGCTCACCAGGTAACGGATCCTCCTCTGCTACTGAAGATTCTGGTGTGCGAATTCGTATGCTTAGGTCTGGTCAAGGTCGGAATTTTAATGCTGGTAGAATCATCCGCCGAGGGGAGTTAGCAAAACATAGTCCGCCTGAGGCGTATGGGTCCTATGGGATTGTGATTTTTGTTTCTCACTCAGTCACTTAAAATGGTCTAGCCGGATAAATTGGAAATTGAATATTTTGAATGAGCACACACAGATAATATCGATGCTGAGGGACAGGGTGATGGCCGCTGATGATAAATTAAATGCAAAGGGGTAATTTCCCTTGATTGTTTATGGAGGTGTTTCTATGTTGTATGGAATTCCCGTAAGGAGACCGCTGTAGTTAAATGTAAAGGGGTAATTTCCCTTGATTGTTGATGGAGGTCGCTCTCCATAAGTAGTTTACAGACGTGCGTTGATAAGTACATCTAATGTGGCTAGTGATATGTCATATGTCTCAGGAATTGTAGTACAACTTGTTGCTCTGTTCAATTCAATGGTTTTGTATATTCTTCATCCTCCTATTTGTTCCTTCGTCTTCCATCCACAAATTTGAACACTACCATGTGATTCCTTTTATTTCAAAATATTTATTTCTTTGGTATACACTGGTTTGTTGGCTCTGTTAATTTATGCAAAAACTTTTGTTTTTCCACTGCCAGACGCCAATGGGTTCGAGAGGAAGATTTAGCCAAAGCCTTGAAACTCCACTCAAAGCAGTTGCGCCGTATCCTCCGTTTCTTTGAAGAAGAGAAACTAGTGACAAGAGATCACCGGAAGGAGGTTAGTTTTTTATTGCTCCTCTTGCAGTTCCAATGTCCTGTCATTTGTATTCTTTTCAGAACTAGGCATGTTTTAATTGATATCTCCTGCAAACTGATATAGAATATTTTTGTTGTGGTTAATTGTCTTTCCTGATTTTGGGCTTTTGCTTTGTTGCTGCAGTCAGCAAAAGGAGCAAAGATATACAGTGCTGCTGCAGCAGCTGCTGGTGATGGTCAATCAGTTACCAAGGAGGGAGAGGAGAAAGTAAAGATTCATACCCACTCATACTGTTGCTTGGACTATGCACAGGTTAGTTGTCATGAACTTGTGGTATCTAGATATTCTCAGTTGTATAGTTTAAAAGGGTGGCTCTTCGTTAAATTACAAAAAAGACTTTTGTATTGGCTGCATGGCTGCCTTGTCAGCTGAATATTTTCTGTTTGTTGGTCTTTGCCATGCTAAGTGACATTTTCAATTGGCCTTGACTTTCCAGGATGGGTGAATTCTTATATCTCTATGTTATCCCATATTTAGTCCTTGCTATTTGTAAAATTGTACAAAATGTTGGGCCTACTTATGTGTGCAAGGTAAAAAGTTGAATACCACTGGTCACATATTCAGATGAAGGTATCCCATCCACAATATAGGGCAAGAATTTGGTAAATTTCCTTTTCTGGAATGGTTCAGACATGACAAGTCTTGTTAGACACCACATGGTGAGATCCTTTTTTCAGGAGATAACCATACAAAGTGTACAGAAAGCTTGTGTCGTTTGGCATATTTGGTCTATGATTCTATGGGGTTCAAGTATGTTTAATGGTTAGTCACTTATTCTGGGTCAGAGTGTATAAACATTGTGGATAATATATCGTTTTAGTTTTTTTACATTTACATTCTGCTTGCATATATTGCAAACATATAAGATTTGTGTTTTCGTAATCATGGTTCATAGTCAATGATAGTTTATTAATATATAATCCAGTTTACAGGAACTCCTACAAATAGCATACTCTCATATATTCATTTAACCGATTTTATTGACATACTCACTATTTTAATCCACTCCATGAGGAACCTAATTTACATATTACTTTTAAGGAACATTATAGCTGTTGTACCCTATCCCTATCTTGTTCATGAGGTGATTATATGCATTTCTACTTGTTTGTAGGGACACAGACCAAACATAAGTATCATGTGCTAACGAAGATTACTGTTGTGGATGGTTTAGATCAATTGTGCATCTTACATTCTCTTTGAATGGCAATTAGTGAACTATTATGGATAAAAATGTCATACAAGTTAGCCATCACTTGCGTACAACCATTAAATGGACTACATCATACTTATTGTGCATGTATGCTGATGGCATTTACAGTATACTACTTAAGTGATTGCCACACTACACCTTTTGTCTACTTCTGTGCTTATTGGTTTATGTTTGTTGTTTGTATTGTAGCAATGAGGCTATTTCATCTGTGTTAGGAATACAATTATAAATCCTATTTCTTCTCATTCATCTTTTGTCTTGTTCTATCATCTGGTGTAACTATGTTCGGTAAGATGCATCTTCTTGAAACACAGATCTGTGATGTTGTAAGGTATCGGATACACCGTATGAAGAAAAAGTTGAAGGACGAGTTGGACAGCAGAAATACAATCCAACATTATATATGTCCTAACTGTAAAAAAAGGTGCTAGGTTCACTTTTAGTTCATTCAGTGGTAGGCATAAATTTAAGTTACTCAGCTTCCCTTGTGTCTTTTTATACAAAACAGGTACTCAGCCTTCGATGCCTTGCAACTCATAAGCTACACTGATGAATACTTCCATTGTGAAAATTGCAATGGCGAGCTAGTTGCAGAGAGTGACAAGCTTGCTTCTGAGGAAATGGGAGATGGTGATGACAATGCAAGGAAGCGTAGGCGTGAGAAATTAAACGATATGCAGCAAAGAATCGATGTAATTATTTAGTTCTTCTCAACTTTAAGAAGTGTTTCTTGCGAGCAATCAACTTTTAAGAATTTAGTGCCTCTTTTATATCGAACAATTCAACTATTACAGAATAAAACAAGAATGTTTATGATTTTCAACAATGTAAGGATAGCTGTTGATTATGATCTGCATAAAGTTCAATATAAATATCCACTTGCTGTTGCAGCTGTTTAATAAATATTTTAATATTATTAAACTAGCAGTGCTTGGATGGGAAATTCAGAATATTGTAATCTTTAGGATAAGAGTGATGTACCTTTTCTAATGAACAGCTTTCTGTAGTCATGAGTACTTTTAGGATGTAATTTCCCCATATACTAATCTGTAAATGTTTTTTTTACTACTAATGTGGGTGTTTATGTTTCTCAGAGTCTTACTACTCGAGATTGGTGTTATATTTTACTTTTATAATTTTATCTATATTTGGTTCAGGAACAATTGAAACCATTACAAGCACTACTTCACAGGGTGAAGGATCTGCCTGCTCCTGAGTTTGGGAGTCTACAGTCATGGGAAAGAGCAAATATTGGTGCTTTTGGGAATGGTGACCCTGGTGCGGCCGACTCATCTAGGAACTCACAAGGGCAGTATAATGGCACACCGATGCCATACCTAGGAGAGACAAAGGTAAAACGAGTGTGCAGCTCTTAGTATTGTTGGATTTTCTAGCTTAAGTGATGTGCACAGAGAAGATAACAGAGCAATATTTCAATCTCCTTTTCAACATTAGACCATACTTCTCGAATTTGTCAATCTCCGTCTGCAAATCAGATAAGATAAACTCTGCAAATGAAGTATAAATTAGTTTCTTCTCTAAATTTAGCAAATATCATCATTTTCTCTAGGAAAAACATTTATAATATTTGTTAAATGATAGTGTGTTCATCAACATGCTACCTCGATAATGTATATGTGTTTAACATACAATTATAATATTTGTTAAATGATGCAGTGTGTTCATTAACATGCCACCTCACTAATACATATGTGTGTTTAACATGCACATACACATGCACCTCTCCTATCTTATATAGCTGGTAAATGGTCGTCAATATTTTTTTAACATACCTTTACTTGACAATTAGATCTTTTCGTTTGCCATTTCAGGTTGAAGTTGCATTGTCAGGCACCGGCGTAAAAGACGAAGGTGCTGAATCAGGTACAAATGATGGAGGGCCGAAAGTTTTGCCTCCATGGATGATCAAACAAGGCATGAACCTTACAAAAGAACAAAGAGGAGAGACCAGTAACTCATCAAATCGGGATGAGAAGTCAGAAGCCAATGATGAGAAAAAAGAGGACTCTAAAGAAGATGAGAAGAGTATACAGGTCAGCTTAAGAATGAACATAAAACCTGATTGTACTTTCAAGATTTATTTACTGTTAGGAAATGCTTATAGCCTTATATTATTCTTTTATTGTATAGGATGAATATATAAAGGCTTATTACGAGGCCCTCAGGAAAAGACAGGAAGAAGAAGATGCAAAAAGGAGAATACAGCAGGAAGGGGAGACATTTGTTTCTGCTTTTCATTCTGAACGCCAGGTGGGCATGAAAGCCAAACGGGAGGATGAGGATGAGGGGGTTGAATGGGAAGACGAGCAACCTGCAGGTAAATTTATGCTTGTAGTGTATTAAATTGATCCTACTTCTATATATGTCAAAGCTGCAACCTAGATATTGCTTTCCATCTTGGCATGTGCTTTTGGACACACTGGAACATTTGAATTTGAAGGTTCATACACAACACATTTCTTAATTCTTGATGTTGCTGCCTTTGATTATATTTTTTAGACATCTGAAGATGGATTATCAATTAGTAAGTCTAATTTGTTCAAACTGATGTAGGGAATACAGCTGAGACATATAAATTGGCAGATTTGAATGTGGAGGCCCAAGAATCTGGTGACGAAGAAGATGATATTGATTGGGAAGAGGGTTAAAATACTATCACAAGTTCATCAGAGTAGGTCAAGTGCAATTTGTCAGGAATGGAGAATGGATAATAAGCAAATACCAGTAACTAGATAAGAAGCAAAGAAAAAGGGTAGTGCGCCAGAAGGATTTGTCTGTATGGTTTGCTTGACCAAGGGAACTTTTTGGAAGTGGAGCATTTCCCGTTCAATGGCCAATGCATTTCCAAACTTTGGCGGACCACGGCATTTTCTCCTCAGAATGCTTAAAAGCTACTGTACTGTAAACAACTATGCTATTGACATCTACAAGTGCCAGTGCCATGTGGAAGGAACGAACTGTCGCGAATTAGTTCTGTTTGTTGATCAATGAATGGTCGGTTTTTATGTCAAGTGTGCAGATGATTTTACCGCATTTGTTGTAGCTGACTGCTCTTTTTTTTCATGTGGATTTTGTCTTGAGGTATATGATATCATGGAAGCATGCGCCAGATTAAGGTAGCGTTATGCGCCAGATTAAGGTAGCGTTTGGATGATTGAATGAAGTAGGATGGGATGATAAATCTTTTTATTACATTTTTCATTAACATAAAAACTTCTTGGAAGTCCTCTTTTGCTTACTCGTTCACAAATAACAGGAAACCTCTGTCCCTTGTTCCCTAGGGTGAGCTGTCAATGCTCGAGCAGTGAGCCGAACCCTAGGCACTATCAAGTCTCGAGGTTCTAAGGTGTCCTACCAATCAAGAATGGTCGATCAAGGTTACTTAGACCTCGATGACGAGCTTTATTGGTGCCTAGTTTATGGTGCCTAGTTTGGTTAAACGTTCCTGAAGCATCCTCAAACCCTAGAGACTATAGATTATGTAGACACCCATGTGTGCCACCATCTTAGTTGTCTAAGAGGCTCGAGATAAAAACGATTGTGGTCATCTAGGGTATCATGCATACGAGTTTTTTGTTTGTGCGAACGAGCATGTTTGTTTTGCTAGGGTAACAGTTTGTGTGGATCGAAATGACCTCCTGCATCATGCATGTGCACATGCACGTGAGCTGGGAGGCTGGTTTCCTCCTCTTGTGTGTCTTGGTGCTCGCAGGCTAGTTTTCAGCATTAGGGTATGGGCAGAACTCTGGACATCACCGAGTCTCGAGGTCCTCATGTAACCTTACCACTCAAGGATGGGTGGTCAGGGATACCTAGGGCTTGGTGATGAGCTATCGGTGCCTAGCGTGGTTGGTCTTTTCTAAACACCCCGATCAAGTTACTCTTGAACCGTGTCCCTTGAGCACACCAGATCCTCGTGGTGACTAACGGTGCTTGGACATTTGGCACTCTCTAGGTATGATCAAGTCCCAAAGGCCTCGGGTGGTCCTACCACTCAATGATGGGTGGTCAGGACTACCTAGATCTCAATAATGGGTTGTCGGTATCCATCGTGGTCATCCTTATCTTGAGCATAAATTGTTCGGGCTAGGGTTGGAATCCCCCTAAGTGTTAGAGCCATCGACTAAAGGCCAAGGGCATGATCTGGCTCAATCGTCGGCATCAAGGCCACAAGGTCAGAGCCCCGCACATTTATGCGATCATGTTTACGAGCTAGGTACCATGTGCAAGTTAGAAGTAGGAGAGCAAAGTGTGCCAATCCGTCATCGGTCCACTAAAGAAATGTGCCCCATCCCCACTCTTTGAAGCATCAACTAGTATTGTGTTGGGTTATGGGGAAGGCTATGCTAGCATTAAATTCAAAATTTTTACCCTGTTCGTCTAGAAATCATATGTGTAATGGGATCATAAATCGTTACCTCTAGCCACGAGATGCGCTAGGGCAGTGGAAGTAGAGTTGATGAAGCGCGTCCTCGATCGGCTCCGCTCAGTTCCGTCCGTTCATCGACGATGAAGATGACATAGTCTGACGATCTCCTCGGGAAGATCAGCATTGTAGTAGCAACGGCGCCTCTACGGTATCCACACGTACAGGGACGGGATCACCTTAAGCCGGTATGCTAGTACCGTGCGGGAGGTTAGGGGAGAGACGACCACAACCGGTGTAGCCAGGAGAGGTGGCGTCTAAGGTTAGGTCAAAGCAACAACCAGCAGCAATCTTTTTGTCCTAGCCCCTCCTCTCCTTATATAGTGCCCTCTCATGGGCCTTTAATCAATATTAAAGCCCAACAGATCTAATCTGTTCGTCTAGACTCGAAACTTTCGGTCCAACTGGAACTTCCAAAAATAACATTATGTATTGAATTTATTTCGACTCGGAACTTTCGGGTCAAACCCGGAACTTCTGATTCGTCTAGAATCCATCTTTCAGGCAGGCCCAGAACTTTCGGTTCAACCGAAACTTCTGGTTCCTCTAGAAATCGAAACTGGGGCTGGCCCGAAACTTTCGGTCTAACCGGAACTTCTGGATGCTCCAGAACCCAAAACTTCCGGCTTCAAGCTAGAACTTCCAGTTTTCCCATAATTCTCTTGGGCATATTTCTATCACATGGGGGTTAGGTCCACTGTCATACCCCATCTTCCAAAATCCGTATTACCTTAGCTCTTTTGAGGAGCAGGCTCACGTATGAATAGCACTCTACTTACACTTTTATCCTCGCTTCGTGTAAAAGGGTTAACCCATAGGTGCTATGGTTGAAATACGTGGGTTTATATATTGATACAACTCTTTCTCAACTAGCAATGTAGTACTATCCACCATACACACATTTGTATAGGTCTAATTCATATTGGACTGGATGTCACAACCAGCATCAGTGTTCTAGGACCCGAGGTCCCATGTGCCCGAGATAACATGGCACCACATCATCTTTTCCTAAGCTCACTACCTTTAGGTGCAACCTAAACCTCGGAAGAAGGCTTGGAGTGTTTGGACGACTAGCGCTATCCTAAGCACTATTGAGTCATGAGGTCCTTGGGTGGCCTTATCACTCCTAAGTTAGTGGTCGGGGCTGCTTAAATCTCGATGATAGGCTATTAGTGCCCAACCTAGTCAATTCTCCTCCTAGCTGTCCTAGAGCACTTACAACCCTAATACGGATCCCCTCGAGCTCAATGGCCTTAGGCTAGGATCTTCAAGCTCAACCTCCTCAAGCTCGAGGAGGAGCAATCCCCGAGCTCTAGTGGATCTCTCATTGCTTAGAACCTAATGACCCATAATACAATAAATACATTGTGGTAGAGCCTACCTTTTTGCCTTGTCTATCCATGCTTTTCTACGCATGGTGACGTGACATATATCTAACCACACAAGCAAGGACACATCGTGAGTGACAAGACAACTCAAAATAGCTCTCCATGAAAGGCATGTATGGCCTGCCATGTGGCATGTCATGCTAGGCAACATCCTATGGCTTCGTGCCACTCGCTAGGTCCAATTGCTTAATACCAACTTTGCCCAAGCACTTACAGGTGGGGGCTTGATAGTTATCATATGTCACGAGACGATGTGGAAGAATGGACAAGCATATAGTTAGCATATATTTAATGTGCATATTTGGCGCCAAAGGTTACTCGCATTAATGGTAGGCAATCTCTCATATCTAAGCCTATCATCTTAACCAACTCACGTTCCCTCAAGTGGTCAGGGAACATTCCATCTGACTAACTGTGACGCTGACTACAATGGGGCATCTCAAGATCACAAGGATAGGGTGGCAAGGTAGAAGCGTAGGATGACTAGATTCATGATGGTGTGAATAACGAGTAGGTTTAGTGTATCTCTTTTATAACAAACCTAAATAGTATATAAGGAATATCCTACTCTCTCTAATGGAGAGCAATTGACTGAAACCATATCCAACCAACTAACAGGCGACTAGAAGGGAGCACAAGCCCATCTAAGCCTGTCCATATCAAGGAACTTAGCTACATCACGTTACATCGGACCAAAGTTGATATGAGTAGCATAAGCTGTATCAGTAGGATGTAGGACCATTATCTTTCGAAAGACCTGAATTTAGGTAAACTCTTATGTTTAGCATGTGCTACAGAGAGATTATTATGGCCATCATCCCTTCTAACTAATAACAATGCGGATAAATCCGCTGACCTAGAATAGTGACACTTTTCTATTGATGCTTATTCATTTATTTCTCACAATATTTGTAGTAAATCTATTTTTGTTATACAGACCTCACAAACGAATTACCTTATTTCATTATTCCAAGAGCTATAATAATTGATTACTACTATCTTCATCCTATAATATAAGATATCATAATTTTTAAATAATAAAAAACAAATGAAAAATAATAGATGAACTCATTTAATAAGAGGTTATGTAAAAAGTGGGAATATGGTTGAAATATTTTCACATATTTAAATTTAATTTAGACAGGTTCGCACGAATATTAGATTTTGCAAAAACTTTATATAAGTGACATAAATGAATTTTTGATTTTTTTTCTTTTTTCATAATTTTGTGGACGTTTTTGCCCCTGCGTATTCCATCTCCCTCCCCGGTTGCTCGCACATAAATTTCTCCTCAGTCCTCCACTCCTCCCACAAGGGGAAAAAAAAAATCCTCCGAGATGGCGGCGTCCGGCGAGGGAGCGTCGCTGCCGTCGCCGGCGGGAGGGGAGGACGGCGAGCGCCGCCGGGTGAGCTACTTCTACGAGCCCTCTATCGGGGACTACTACTATGGGCAGGGTCACCCGATGAAGCCCCACCGCATCCGAATGGCGCACTCGCTGGTCGTCCACTACGGCCTCCACCGCTTTCTCGAGGTCTCCCGCCCCTACCTGGCCTCCGAGGCTGACATCCGCCGCTTCCACTCCGACGACTACGTCACCTTCATCTCCTCCGCCGCCGGGAACCCCGCCTTGCTCGACTCCCGCGCCATCAAGCGCTTCAACGTCGGCGAGGACTGCCCCGTCTTCGACGGCCTCTTCCCCTTCTGCCAGGCCTCCGCCGGCGGAAGCATCGGCGCCGCTGTCAAGCTCAACCGCGGCGACGCCGATATCACCATCAACTGGGCCGGCGGGCTCCACCACGCCAAGAAGAGCGAGGCCTCCGGGTTCTGCTACGTCAACGACATCGTTCTCGCCATCATCGAGCTCCTCAAGTTCCACAGGGTATGCGTATCATTATCCCCCATTTACGTTTACGCTTCGTTTGTGCGGATGCTTGACTTGGTTGTGTTGTGTAGCTGTTCTGTGATTAGAGGAGATAGAACATTACGATTCTGGGGCTCGCAATTTAGATTTTCACGCAAACTGTAATGGTTTCCCTTATGCGTGTGATTATTTGGGTGCATTAGGTTTAGGATTGTTTTTTGCTGCGTGCAAAGAGGGTACGAAGACCCAAGAGATTTGATTTTGCAGCAAAGAGAAATCATTGTTGTTTGGATGCCCGACTATGTAATCGTTGCTATTGTAGAGACTGAGCTCTATCTCTCTCCAAGTGCGCATTCATTTGTGTGAGAGAGTAATCCATGCAATGGGATTTTGATATTTGGATTCTATGTTATTTGTTTGCTTTCATTGGATTTAGATATATGAATAGTCTGCGTGTTTGTAGTTGGGCCTAGAGGTTTGAGGAACTTTGAGTCAAACTGTGCAATTTGGGGATTTTGAGGTGCTTATGCTACTATTGACGTTTTGTGGTTAAACTATTTTAGCTTTGACAAACAACAATATTTGTAAATACTTAGATTGATCACGTTAAAATTGTTGTTAGTTGATGTGTCTGAGAAAATGCAT
Source organism: Zizania latifolia (assembly GCA_000418225.1). Taxonomy (NCBI): domain Eukaryota; kingdom Viridiplantae; phylum Streptophyta; class Magnoliopsida; order Poales; family Poaceae; genus Zizania; species Zizania latifolia. The sequence continues at coordinate 420,679 of KE371152.1, read as the reverse complement.
TCAGATTATTGTAATTTTATTAGATTCTACAAAATATGTTAGAACACAAAGTAACACTTCTGTGTGATCTGAGAAAATAATTTTCATCTTTTGTATGATATCAGTTTTGCTTTCACATTGCTATTGATTTTACATCTAATCTTAACGAGTGTGTATATTTATCGAGTGTGGGATATTGCTATTCATAGTGTTGTATAGTTACTTTTTCTAGCAGTGAGTTGTATTATCTTATTTGATGATTTGGGATTGCAGTAGTTGTAACTGAAAGTGGTTGTGATAGATGTGATGTGAATCGGTGACTATGTTCAGTCTTACTAAGATCTAGATCTAGTGTTCTATTTGTTAGCAAGATTCATTCTGTGGTGTGAACGTGTACCATCACTAGTGTGCTTGGATTGATGTAATTGGTTTGAGTGAATTTATTTGCATGGATATTTTAGGGTGAGTGCTATTGCTGGTAAGATGGATGTGTTGGTTACAATATTGTTAGACAAACATCTTTGATACGGGGTTGGCCTGACCTTCTCTATGTAGAGGTACTTCCAATTTGTTGCATTTCAGTTGCAATTGGAGCAGCAGCAGTAAAGAATGAGGGAAGCTAGGGTGATCCCCATCAATCTTTCTCTGTATATGCATGACAGAATTAGGCTTTGTGATTAGGACTTTAGGAATCATGTGTTCACTGATTTCTCAGTGTTTATCAACAACTTAGTCTAGTATTACTTTCATAGATTCTTTATCCAGTTTGCTGCTCGTGTGACTGCTGTTAATGTAATTATTTGTATCTATTTACATGAATTTTCCCGCTGAAACATCATAACCTCTTTGTGTACCCTTTGCTTGCAATTCATGTAGTATTGATTACCATTTCCAGAAAACTGTTTTAGACAAAGTACTATTGCAATATAAGAAGTCCTGGACATATCTTTTGGATTTTTTAATCAACAGATATAAGTGAGGTTTTCTCATCTTAATAAAATTAGCAATGCACGCATTCCAAACTTTTAAAGCAATGCTATCCATGTTCGCTGAAGCTTTAGTGTGTAGAATGTGTCAGAATTTGAGCTTGGCTTCCCGGAGCACAATTGCACTTCTGTGATGCTGTCAAATCATGCTACTACATCAGTGATCAGTCCAATGATTACCTAATTTCTGGTTTTTATTCTTCTTTTGTTTCAGCGCGTGCTATATGTAGACATTGATGTCCACCATGGAGATGGTGTGGAGGAAGCTTTCTTCACGACAAATCGAGTCATGACTGTTTCTTTTCACAAGTATGGAGACTTTTTCCCTGGTACTGGACATATCACTGATGTTGGATCAGGTGAAGGAAAACACTATGCTTTAAATGTGCCCCTGAGTGATGGTGTTGATGATGACACCTTTCGTGATCTGTTCCGATGCATCATTAAAAAGGTAATGGAAGTTTATCAGCCTGATGTAGTTGTTCTCCAGTGTGGAGCCGACTCTTTGGCTGGAGACAGGTTAGGTTGCTTCAACCTGTCTGTTAAGGGCCATGCAGACTGTCTCCGTTACCTTAGGTCATTCAATATTCCTATGATGGTTTTAGGAGGTGGAGGTTACACCATCAGAAATGTTGCTCGCTGCTGGTGCTATGAGGTCTTACTTTTATCTCTTATTTCATGCATAGCTGATTGAAGTTGTTGATTTCTTGTGTAGCAGTTCTGATGGAATTAGTTTGTTGCAATGTAGACTGCAGTTGCTGTTGGAGTTGAACCTGAGAACAAGTTACCTTATAATGACTACTATGAGTACTTTGGCCCTGATTATAATCTTCATATTCAACCAAGAAGTGTGGAGAACCTGAATTCGACTAAAGACTTGGAGAATATAAAGTAAGAGGACTGTTGCTACCAAATATGATGTATCATCTCTTCTTTTTCTTTTTGTAAGTTGTTCCAGAAGCTTCTGTGTAGGGTACCTTCAAATGATGATTTCTAGTGGTTCAATCAGCATGCCATTTAAAATAGTGTGTCTGTACTCTCTGTATATTGTTCAACATATCACCATCGATATAAATGGTGGAATGTCTCTGAACCCTCACACCTTTGAAGTATCATTTGTTCTTCCCCTGTATAAATTTGTGTACGCTTTTGTTAGTTTGTTCCCATGTTTTGTAATTTTCAAATGTTGGATCATGTGAAAACCACTTTTTTCACTCCTTTCACTTTATGGCTTGGGTACATTTTCTCACTGCTTGTTGTGCTCATTTCCTTTCTGTAGACTCTACTAACCTCTTTCTGTCATTTGACTAATCTCCAGAAGCATGATATTGGATCATCTTTCGCAAATTGAGCATGTTCCAAGTACTCAGTTCCATGACAGGCCATCAGATCCTGAAGCTCCAGAGGAGGTTCTGCTCTTGGCATTGTTAATTTCTAGTTTTTAATTCATTTCCTTGCTTGCTTATGCAAAATTTAAAATATATTTATCTAGAAAGAGGAGGACCTGGACAGGAGACCTCCTCTGCGCAGTAGACTATGGAGTGGAGGAGCTTATGAATCTGATACAGAGGATCCTGACAACTCGAAAAGTGAGAATAATAACTTATCTGCCAGCTCTGTCTTCAAGGTTTGCACTTCTACATTCAACTCCAGCGAATTTGTTTTCCATCTGGAGAATTTCAAGTTGATTCCATAATAGTGATGATTATTCTTTGTTACTGATGATAAATCTTAACTATCCTGACTAACTGATGAAGTTTAGATTGACAAAGTGGCAGCACTGAAGCATATAGCAATAATAAATATTTATCTTGTAGCTTGTCATCGCATAACTCATATGTTATTAACACTGGTTTTTAAAATCATGGTGCCTAACGTTCCATACTGTTTGTGCAGGATGGATCGAATGGTGATCTCTAGAAGAGCTCCTGTGTTACTGGATATCTGCACTCCTGATTATCTACATGCATGCTGAAGAGCGGGAAAAGCGTTTCAAGATGAACTGATATCTGCGCCTGACCATTTTGTGAAACAATGGATGCTTTTTGGATGCTCCTAACTTTCTAGCATGCCGGTAATTCTGCCTAGTTGCCACATCCTCAAATGTTTTCCGCCACAGAGGAGTTTATGCTGGAATGATTCGTTGCGCTGGGTTTATAGTCTTACACTTCACTCCAATTGTGTGGAATCCATGCCACAATCCCTCTGTCCTCTCCAGACTTTTCTTGTGGCGTTTGAAATGCATTGCGAACCGCGTTGCCATTCATACTTTGATTGAAGAGAATGCCTGAAGGGAAAATTAGCTCAGGTGAACTCCCAACATGCCTTTTTTTTATTGAAACTGCCAATATGGCTAGTGTTGTTGAAGAAAAGCTCGTTGACTACTGTCCAGAGGGTGGATCTATCGACTATGAGATTGAGTGGGTGGATCCGTCCACGACGAGGTTGAGGGGTAGACGATGATGATGCGACTGCAGTCATCGGTAGCAACAGGAGTTGCGGCGTCGGGGCCACGGACGAGGTGGCCACAAATCGAGGGTGGCAGTGAGAGAGACAGTAGAGAAGATGGGGAGAGGAGGTTGCTGATAAATATTTAATTATCTTTAACCTGTCGTGTAATATTTTTTTGATAGGAATCCCTCGTAGGGATGTTAATCGAGAAATTCTCAGTTTTCATTCCCGCTCCGCGCAGGGAATAATACCTATAAAAAACAAGTGAGAGGATATGTCATATGTCCTTATAAAAAATAAGTCTAGAGAGATAGGATAGTTGGGCTAGGCAATATATTAGGATGGACTCTAAATTAAAATAGATTGATTGACTAAAATCATATATATTCGAGGCCTCGTGAAAAATAGAGACGGGATGAAAAGTATTTTTTCATGTTAAACTTATGTAGGAAAAAAGGTTTTATTTCCGATCTCTCGTGATATCATGACGTCACTCAGAACAATAATATATATATATATATGTGTGACTATTTAGACTAGTAAATATGAATCAGTAGTAAATTATTAAATCTTATATTATACTCGGCTAATCTTAGAGTTGGTAGCTCTCTTTTTGCTGACGTGGCACTGAGAGAGGGCAAGTCAATTGGGGATAGACAGCACCGCTCGCACTGCAATCCAATCCATCCCAATTCCCAACTTCCCCTCCCATTCCTCGGGTCGGGTCGTCGACGAAGAAGGGGGGCGAGCAGCGCCGGCGGCCAAACCGACGAGCTACCTTCGCGGCCCTACCCTTTGCCCCCGGATCCCTTCCAGGTGAGAGAACCCGCCCCGTCCTCCCTCCACCCAAACCCTGGCTAGGTTAGTGGCCGGCTGGCGCCGCCTGCGAGTGAAGACTCGGCCGCCGGCCTCCTTCTCCCTCGCCGATCCGCCCAGCATCTGGCCTGCTCGGGTGAACCGATCTGATGCCACTAAATTTACCCTTGCTTGCGCGAATCTGAGGGCGTACTGCCGGTAAATTTTGGGGGTGTGGACCGATGGTTGAGGGCTTGATGCGTGGTGATGTTAACCAATTGAAAAGTTTGTGTTAAACGATGTAGAATTTGCGTGTTTGTTTATGCGGAATTGGGGCGTATACATGGGAGGCTTAAATGTCATCGGAATTATTTTTTTGTGTTCACCTGGTGCTTTACATTAAGTAGTAAAAAATGCCAATATGTCAGCATTGTATTACAGACTAGACTACGGGAGCAGGGCATGATATTGAAGCTTCTGGTTTTTCCACGTCCAGACAGCATGCCTAGCGGATTGATATCAAATATTTGTGCCACTGTATAGGAAACTGAGGAACTGTTTAGTTGTACTTGTTGACTTGTTGTTTGAACTTTTTAGCAGTATTTGATGAACTGTTTGGTAATTGGTAATTGATGAACTGTAGTAGTCCTACTTTTTTGCTTTCGGAGCTGAAAATTACAAGCAGTACTAGTGTATTTGCAAATGTCTTGTTTCATGGTTGTGAATGCCAACTTGCCAATGTGCGAAGCGTTGTGACGGGACACCAATTCACATCGCAGGAATCACTGAGTGGGATGAGGGGCACAATAGTATATTTTGTCAGATTTTTGTTGAATAAATTGAAGCTGGTAATCGCCCAAGTACCCATTTGAGCAATATGGGCTATACATTTGCAAAATTCAAAGAGAAAATTGGACTGCAACATAAAAAAGATTTTATGAAACAAATGGGGCAAACTCAAGAATGAGTACAACATTTGGAACATTAGAGTATCTCTAATATTTTACTGTTGTATTCTTGGCTTCTTGAGGTGATAGAGACGATGTGAACTGATGAACTAAGTAAACATCCCATCTCTTCATTTCACATGTTTGCTGTTTGCTTTGCCTACAGAACTTGGCCTTTTTAAGGCTCTCCCTCTCTCACTTACTGACTTACACATGGCTCCCCTAGTTCATGAACCAAGCTTATAACTAGGCCTGTTCGATCTGATTTTCGTGTGCCTGTTCAAACCATAGGAGACAACATGTTCTGCCACTGCCACACAGAGCACCACTGGCTGGAGTGGCCAGCTGGCCGCTGCTGTTGTTTTGATGCGGTTGGTTGACCTGCTTTTGTATAGCCCTACTTATAACCTGTCATAACACAGTTCTGACCTAGGCTACCACACTTCTCACTAATATCTTGGCCAGGCCCAAATGTCAGTTGCCCCTTGATTTATTTTGGTTGCAGCAGAGCATTATCTTCTTGCAACTTCTCTCCTGCTACCTGTGCATTGTTCAGCACTTGCGATATTGCATTAGTGGAAGGGTGTTACACATCCATGATGAGTACAATAAAATACAATACTGAGAGCTGTGCGTCTGGTTGATGAACAACATGCATAATAGATTGGGTCCACTTGTTGAGTACCTGTATTGCTGATCCTGGAGTCAGCCTTCAATTCTTTTGTTTGTTTATCCTACAAACTTCTGCTTTTATATGCCCTCATTTAATTATATCCAATTTATATAAGTTGTGTCTTGGATCAAAACTCAGCTACATATTAGCAGTTTTTGTGATATTGCTTCATTTTGAGCGATTAAATTTATGTACGTAAGCTATAAGAATGACTCGAATCATTTTAGCTATGATTGGTTCAAGAAGCTAGAAGGATTTATCTAGTACAAACTGGAGTTATTTATGTCGAATATTCATGGCAATTTGATAATATCATGTTTTTCATGGATATATATTACTTGTTCTTGTTTCATGAGTTTGTGACACCGATGCAATATTGCAAAAGTTTGAATTTTCATGACTTTATGTGATATGGTAGTACACGAGTTGTTTTACTCGTTCAGTTTTATCATGCCCTAATGCACTGTCACTACTTAGGCTTTTCATATATTCATGTATTTTATTTAATGGAATTTGAGATAATCTTAAGATAACATACATGATTTCCTTTTTTTGCTTGTAGGGGGACTGTGGAACAGGAGAAAACAGGTTGTGCAAGAGGACACAAAAGCGTGAATTAGTTTAAATGGCTTCAAGGCTTCAAGCTTTTTGGAACCATCCCGCTGGCCCCAAAACCAGTTAGTTTTTTCTTTTCATTTTTTACTACCACAACCTTTATAATTGGCATCCTGTTTATGAGTTTATCTTAAGTTTATGCGAACCATTTCTGGTTCTGGCTGTCATCACTGCTTTTATCCCGCACACTGAAATATATTCAGTGATCGCCATAGACTTCACACTAGCTTGTGCATAGTGCAATGTTTTGGACATGCCTAGCTGCATTCTCGGGATCTGATTCTGAATTGATATTGGAAAGTGTAAACTTGCGCACTTAAATATGGACCTATATAATATTGGCCCATAATTGAATTTTTGAAAATGTGGAGGATGTGGACCATGGGGTGCATTTGACCAGTTATTAGTATCACCTGTAACATCAATCTGACCTTTATCATTGCAGTTCATTTCTGGGCTCCAACATTTAAATGGGGTATCAGTATTGCCAACGTTGCAGACTTTGCTAAGCCACCTGAGAAGATATCCTATCCTCAGCAAGTTGGTATGTTTAGGTTATCTAATTATCCCATCCTATCCTGACTTTTTAGACTATGCTTTCTTGTGCATTGTTAGTATGCTTACTCTGTTTTGGCATGCAGCTGTGGCTTGCACTGGAGTCATTTGGTCACGCTACAGTATGGTTATCACACCAGTAAGACCCTTCTTAGTATGCTCATTAAGTTGAAAATTTCCACTATGCTGATTCTTTGCCATCCTTGTTTTCAAACTTTCTTTAATTCAAATGTGCTGGTATATATGCACTGCTCAACTGTTGTAATTTGGATCTTAATTCTTCAAGCATGCATTGTTGTCATTTCATAGTGTCTCCCATTTTAATCATTGGCTCATTGCTCATATTGCTTTGTAATGTTGCAGAAAAACTGGAATCTTTTTAGTGTTAATGTTGCAATGGCTGGTACAGGCTTGTATCAGCTTTCCCGTAAAATAAGGTTTGTTACAAAGCTAAGCCAATTTCCCTGTTTATTATTTCAAGCCGTAGAAGAGTAAGATGACATGGTTTTTATTGATCTCCGTTTGCAGGAAAGATTACTTTTCTGATGAGAAGGATGCTGCTGCATCACTGGAAGGATAATGATGAGAGACTGGAATAATCGATTGAAAACCCTGTGAACCATTCTCAGTTCGCTCTTGACTTCAGAGATATGTGGTTTTAGACAAGAGCCCGTTGTTTGTTTCCATGTTTCTTCTGCACCCTTCTCTTTTATCAAATAATCTTCTTTTGCATTTTCTGCAAACAAACTTGCAAATACATAGTGTTTTGCTGCTGTTCATTCAAATATATATATTTGGGAGGCCCTAACTAACTTCTTGTAGTCAACGATCTGTCTCTTTGGCTCTTTAGGACCTCTTAAAATAATTTGCACAATTTAAACCGTTTGTCTGAACATGATTATTGAGGCTGATTATCTTATGTTAAGAGTGAAATTACTTGAATGCAGTAATTTGTGGGTAGTTTAGAGCAATTTCGAAGAGTACATGTATAAAATCAAGCTGGTCTAGATAATCGGGTCTTAATAAGATTATGATTATTAGTGTGTATACAAGATAAGTTAGCTCGTACTGTATTGTGCATTAATCGTCCATAAAGGACTATTGCTTTCTCTCTGAACAATGTAGTAGTCTATTTCAAGTAGTACTCTAAGATGGACAAGAAATCGCACTAAAGAAACTTTTAGGAAGAACTGGCCGTGGATTCGATCAGCGACACAATGAGGTGCTGTTTTTAGCATGTCTGTTATCTAATCGGTACTGATAACACATATAGGTACTGATAACACATATAAGTATAAGGTGGTTGAACCTGTGGTTAAACCGATACTAATATTGGTGATAAATAGTACCTGTGTCAAAGTGGTACTAATAACACATTATACAACTGGCTGAGTGTTCATGGAAAAAAAATTACAACATTAAAAGAATACTATGTAAATAGAGATGAGCGAAGCTGAAGCTAGAGACTTTTGATTTGTTGTGAGGAAAAGTAGTGGTGGTGATAGGCTCACTACCACTAGCTTCTTTTAAAGTAGTATAGATATTGAGTGGTTGAACCGGTATTGATAACCATAAATATCAATCTCAAATTGGCTATACTGATTCAATAACTGCACAAAAAATATCGATTAACTGGTACCGATATCCATAACCATCAGTATCAAATTTGCTATCCTGATTTAATAACACATTATTATCGATTAACCACCGGTATTGAAGGTGTGGCTATCCTGATTCAATAACACATTATTATCGATTAACCACCGGTATTGAAGGTGATTTCTGTAGTATTGTCGGATGTCTTGGAGACGCTCCACGGCTACAGGACATGGGCTCCTTCGCTCGCGCGACGTGCGCCTATCCGAGCCGCACGCCATCTGAACAATATATCTGATCCAAGGGACAGAAACGTCGCTCTATCGTCTCCCACCTCTCCCCCTACCCCTGCTTCTCCCCCCGTCTCCTCGTCCTCACCGAGCGGCGAGCAAAGCACCACCGCCACGATGCTCTCCTCCTCCTCCTCCGCCGCCGCAGCCCTCGTGCTCACCTGCAGCAACCGCGCGCCTTTCCTTTCTCTCCCCAGCGCACCACGCCCTACAGCCGCAAGAATCTCCTCCTCCGTCAATGGGGCCAGAGCCGGTGCGCCTCTCCTCGGCTCCGCCGCGTGGAGGCGCGGATGGGCGCAAATATGCCGGGACTCATCCCTCCAGGGACCACCGGCGGCGGAGGAACAAGAGAAGGAGAATACCGAAGCGCGGATTGGCAGTCGGGGCGGCGGGAGTCTCAGCGACTGGACGACGTCGGTGCTGCTCTTCGGCATCTGGGCAGGGCTCATGTATTACGTCCTCCAGCTCGCACCCAACCAGACACCGGTACGGACGAACACGTTACTTCTCTATTGCTTAACTTAACTTTGCGTTTCTGTGAATTTTAATCCTTAATTTATTGGATTATTGGATAGGTATCAGCGAAATTGTTAGGGCCATAGTTGGAGTACATGAACTTATGATTAGTGTTAGCGGTGATGAACTGATGATCACAACTAGCTAACATAGTTGCAAATGTGCAGTGATGAATTCTGTCTGAGTGCTTGTGTGTGATACAGAGTTTTGTTTGGTTGATCTCAAATTGTACCATCGTCCTTAGTTTTTTTAATAAACATGGATAGAATCCTGACTTATTAGTCCATGTCTGATCAAATATGACCATGATCTCGAAATAAGTATCATTTTCTTGTTAGTTATTTCCATCTTGTATATTTGTCAAAATAATATCTTGTACTGCCAGATTAGTCATATTTCTCTTGGTATGCTGATAATTATAAACTGTGTAAATTGTTACACCACCATTTTGTGGAAATCATCCAATGGCGAACAAATATTAATTTTTACAGCCAATCTATCCCCCATTTTGTGTAAAGTGTGCTATACAATTCCCCCAATCTATTCCCAATCACGTCAAGAATGCTGTTTAAAGTTTAAACTGCTCTGTTTCATGTAATGCACAAGTAACCAAGACCAAGTGCCAATGGTGGCTAACTGTTGGAGGTCAATTGCAGTGAAGTTTGAACACCAGTTTGGCAGTTTTTGTATTTTTCAAAATGCTAGTTCTGGTGGAAATCTTTGTCCATCATCTTTATATTCATGTAATAGTAATACTGTTGCTCTCATTTGCTGCAATTGTTGGTTTTCCACAACTGTGGCATCTTCAGAACGGGTCTCTTGTTGTTATATACAAAAATAGCATGTTCAATACCTAAACTTTCATTGAACTCATTTTACATCAAAACAGCAAACATATTCATGGCTGCCTGTGTCTTCTGCTTAATGGAAATCACTAATTCTTCACTGCATTCTGGTGCAGTACAGAGACACATACTTCTTGCAAAAGCTTTGTAATCTTAAAGGTGATGATGGCTTTCGAATGAATGAAGTTCTTGTGTCTCTATGGTACATAATGGGCCTCTGGCCACTAGTGTATAGCATGCTGCTTCTTCCTACTGGCAGAAGGTAAATGAATATGCAAATTTCTACTCAATGCAACTACTTTTTATTATGAGAAATTATCTGCTGGAGTTTTAGTCAAGAACCATAAAATGTTTGATGTGTAATTTGACTTCACTTTTTTTAATTATTAGAAGGTCTCTCTAATTCGGTGTTTTTAGATAAATTTAAGTTATAACTGTGAACAAATGTTACCATTGGATCCGAAGATGGTATGCATGCTGCTCGTTATGTAACATAGACATTTTCCAGTTTAACCTCTTTGTATTTAAATGCACATGCCACCCTTGTTTCCTGGTGGACTCATGACTCATCACATTTCAATTATTATGTGAATTACAGCCATTTTATTAAGAATTACTTTGTGTTCGTCTGTTCGATGACAAGTAGTCATGTATTGTTAGTGTGTTGTATTATCACAGTACCTGTTAGCATTTTTAACTTTGGATTTGTTATAATATCACAAACATAAGAGTGCGTACCTTTGTCAAAGAAATTGACCCTTCATTATGATTATGATGAATTTGCAATTTGGTGAAACCAATGAAAAACCTAGACACTCAAATGAAGATGAAACCTATGTTTGGGTTTCAACTCTAGCCTATCCCAACTTGCTTAGGATTGAAAGGCTTTGAAGAACAAGAGAAACCAGCACCTGCTTTCATGATCTACTAATTATTTAAGCATTTTGCACTAGCTGCTTTCTTATTTTCTGCTTTTCTTGCTGGCCACATCTAAACAAGAACAAGAATCTAATGTTAATGACATCTTTTCTTTGGCAATATTATCTTTTTTTGAGATTATTCATGCTGAAAGACGAATTGTGCTGCAGTTCAAAAAGCAAAATTCCTGTCTGGCCATTCCTGGTTCTTTCATGCATTGGGGGAGCATATGCCTTGATTCCTTATTTCGTCCTATGGAAGCCTCCTCCACCTCCCATTGATGAGGATGAAATTGGACAATGGCCACTAAAGTTTCTTGAATCAAAATTAACTGCAGGAGTATGTTCTACGTTTGCCATTGTTTACATTCTCAAAAGTATATTCTGTTTAAGTAGCTTGAGATACATATGATGTATCATTGCGATTCTAGCTTGTTGATTTCCTAACTTTTGACAAGGTTTCTTTCCAATCATGTTGCAGGTAACTTTTGTTGTGGGCCTTGGACTGATTATTTATGCAGCCAAAGCTGGTGGGGAAGATTGGCGCGAATTTATTCGATACTTTAGAGAAAGCAAGTTTGTAAGTTCTGCAATATGATCACTCCCAAGCTAGAGATGAACTAATAAGCTCATCACAGTATATTCTGTAGTAAATATTGTGGGTGCACATGCAACTTTCATGTTTTTACATGCATATGTTCTTTCAGTTTTATCAAGTGACAGCACTAACTTTTTTTTTTGCAAGTACACACCGTCGAGTTTTTGCAGTTACAACACCCAGAACCTTGTGCAATCATATAGTTTATACCTATTATATATGTTGAATGCATGAACCAATTTTAACGTGAGAAATACTTCTGTTATCCTAATTTAGGTTTGAAGCCTGTGACTGTGAGGTAGGTACATTTAAAAAATGAACACATGTGAGTTTGAAGTAGGGAGGATGGATGAACATATTCAGATTTTGAAAAGCACATTTTGGTTTCTCTGTTTTCTACCATTTCAAGCTTTTGAGTGACTCATTCGATGGATTATCTAAATATTGTCTTGGTGTCATTGCTACATATCCTAACTGAATAATCAATTAATGACACATGGTCAAAAGAAAGAAGGTTTGAGCATCAAACTAATTTCCATTTGTTTCATGTCATATATCAGATACATGCCACCTGCCTTGATTTTTGTTTGCTCTCGGCCTTCTCACCATTTTGGGTATACAATGACATTACTGCAAGGCGATGGTAAAGACACTAGCCCTGATACTCCACTTTGTGTATAGAACTGGCATGAATAACATTGTGCCTTGCCTGATACAAAAATGTCATACGCATTGGATATCATCCTGGCTGACTTATCATTTGGCTGACAGGAAAAATGGCTCTTGGCTTCTGCCTGTGGCACTTATCCCCTTTGTGGGACCTTCATTGTATCTTCTGCTGCGTCCATCACTCTCTTCTCTGCTGGGGGCAACAGGTCCATCCGATGATGAATCGCAGAAGTAACAGTTACGTAGCTGGGATCAAGGTTTTGGTCTTGAGAAAATGACATGGATAGAAAGGTTAATAACCACTTCTAGCAATTGGATTGGACATAATTAGATGCCAATTTGGAGCAATTCCACAAAATTGTCTTGCCAGTACATCATCAAAACGCAAAGGTCTGAAGAATGACCTTTATCTGCACGGTTAGCAATGCAGCATGTGAATTCCTCACAAATTGTCCCAACTTTGAAGGCGATCAAGTAATCAGCAATGCTTAAATCTCTGACAAACACTCAGCTGGTAGGACCTTTTGCCTCTATCTGTTATTCCTGTATATAAAAATTTGATCTTGCGACAATGGTCTATATATAAGAAGCCATAATACCGGTACATGATCATGAATAATAGTCTAAAAATTTCTTCTTACAGCCAAGAAAATGCATAGTAGGATTCTTTTGGGAGCTACTGATGTTTATTGTTCAATCCTTCAATTTCAGGTAAGCAATGCAAGCAATCTTGATAAAAAATAACACCAGAGTTTAGCTCTTTCATCGACCAGGAATTAACAATCATTTGCGGCCAACTTGTTAACATTACGTGGAATCACCTGTATTTTTGTTGCATCCAAACTCTTAATGTTATCATTCAGTCAATTTACCAGATTTATGATTTCCACCCTTTTTTAAATACAAACTCTTTGCTACTTACTGTTACATGAATTTGAAGGAGAATGAATATACAAGCTAGTATGTGATATAAATGAAAAAGGAAGTACAAGTTCAATGTTTATATGATCACATCCTCTCATCTTCAATTCAATTTGAGCTACATAAGCCCATCATTTCCCTATAGAAACACTGCTCAAAACCTCCAAAGTGTTTGGAGCTCAATTCTACCAGAGAACACAAGAGCTCAAAAAAATCTCAAATTTTTTTGACACACCTAATTGGTCTATTGCACTGCACCATTAATTTTGTGTGCTCTCCGGTGCATCCATCCATGACGAATTAGTAGCTTAAGTGGCAACCTAATGGATGATGGATCAAGGGAACTGGAAGCCGCCGCCGCGCGCGCTGCCGGTGGAGTTGGCCTCCGGCGGGCTGATGGCGACCCAGAGCAGGGAGACGGTGATGGAGAGGAGGCCGGACCAGACGAAGACGATGGTCGGCGTCTTGCCGCGGCGTCCCATGAGGCCCTTGGCGAAGGGGTAGAGGTGGGCGAGCACCCAGAAGCTGAAGAAGCCGCCACCGATGAACTTGCCCCACCGCGGATTGTCGCTGTAGACGGTGCGTGCGAAGGCGAAGGCGATGGCGATGATGTTGACCATGCCGATGGTGATCGGCGGGATGAGCAGCGACGACCACTTGACGATGTAGAGGTCGGCGAAGATGTCCTCGTTCTCGTCCGCCGCCGCCTTCGCCGTCAGCGTGAAGGAGATCTCGATCCCGGCCATCACCTTCAGCAGCCCCTGCACCACCGCGTACAGGTGCGCGCTCGTCCCTGCAACCATTGTTGCCGCCCCAAAGAAGCACGCATCGATGTCATCAATGGCGTGCAATCAAGTGTGTGGAGGAGAGAGAGAGAGAGAGAGAGAGAGAGGAGCTTATGTATGTGTGCCTGAGATGAGCCAGAACTGCTCGTTGCGCCACCAGTCTTCGAGCTCGATGCCGGACCACTTGACCTCGAGGACACCGAGGGCGATGAGGGTGATGGTGATGGTGAGGAGGTAGAAGAGGAAGGCAACGTTGAGCGTCTGCACGATGAAGAAGCCGGAGAAGAGGGACAGCGCCGGGATGAAGCAGTAGACGAGGAGGAAGATGGAGGTGAAGGGGTAGATGCCGACGTTGAGGTAGGCCACACGCTGCAGGAACATGAGCTTCCTCGACGCCAGGAAGGCGTTGTTTCTGGAGAAGAAGATCTCCACCGACCCCGTCGCCCACCGGAGCACCTGGTGGAGCCGGTCGGTGAGGTTGATCGGCGCCGTGCCGAGGAAGGCATCGCGCTTGGTGATGCAGTAGACGGAGCGCCACCCGCGGTTGTGCATCCGGTACCCGGTCACCACGTCCTCGGTGACGGAGCCGTAGATCCAGCCGACGCGGTCACCCCACTCCGTCTTGTCCTCGTACCAGCAGGAGATGACGGAGACGGCCTCGGCGACGGTGGGCGGGTCCAGCGGCGGCCGGGGCACGGTGAGCGCGCCCGGCGGACGCCCATGCAGCACGGCCGGGTGGTCGGCGAGCGGCCGCGCCTGGAACTCGGCGACGGGGATGGACGCCATGAGCGGCGACGAGTTGCCGAACCGCCTGGGCACGAGCTGCCCGGTGAGCTCGGCGTCGAAGTCCTCCGCCTTGAGCGACTGCGTGTCCGACTCCGGGTCCTTG
>KE371152.1:342048-361991 GCA_000418225.1 Zizania latifolia | reverse complement strand
CTACCGCCATTCTTGCAGGCTGGACCAATCTTATGCCATCACTGTATGCAAGGCTCCTATGGACTTGTATGGGAACCTGTTTATGTCAAGGTCAATGGAGTAAGGATGGATAACATTATTTCTTTCCATAGATAACTGCAGTCAAATCATATGAGCAGAAAGAGCTGGTCTAACTTCTACAATGTATGGTTAAAATGACACATTAGTTGCACATTCTGAACTAAGAGCTTTCTTTCCATAACTGCAGTCAAATCATGTGAGCTGCAAGCTGGTCTAACTTCTACGATGTAAGGTTAAAATGACATATTAGTTGCACATTCTGAACTAGAGCATGGTATGACTGCCCTTGGCCCAGACTTACAAAACCGCGACCGATCATAATAACCCTTTAGTTTGCATATTTCTTGAAACCATTAACCATCTTATGCACTAACAAGTGATAGCATCCAAAAATGTGGTCATTCATCAAAACAAAGTAAATAAATCACTAACAGAACTGATGAAAACTGAAAAAGTAATGAACCATATTAAAACCAGGAAAAGGGGCAGTGACAAAGAAAATCAGAGAACTACTTGCTGAAATTCTCATCTTATGATATGGCAGACACAAAAGAGTGCAATGAAATTCAACATGCATACCTTGCAGCGAACAGCAATATTGATAGCATCTGAAGGTCGAAGGTCAAAGGTGATACTCTCGGTATGGTTTCCAATCTGCAGTATAGGCAATTTCTAGTTTAGAATGGTAAACGGTGGTATTGTACACACTGATCATGAATTCAGTTTCCTTTAAAAAACTTACTCAGTTACTTAACTACCTTTGTCAGATATAATTCAGCACAGTATGCTTCTTGAATTCTTTTGTTTATCCGAACCAGTTTTACCTGGAACAAAAATTGAACACAAAGATTTGAAGGAATGAATAAGAATGCTATTGTTTGAACTTACCACTAACCAACAAAATGTACTTACTACAAATTATTTTAAGTTAAGCTTACCTCATAACCCATCTTATCAATCATCTCCTTCACAACTTGATATATGGTTGGTCTTGCCTGTAACGGAGAAGGGTTATTAATCAGATCAAACAAAAATAAATAGGAGCAATTGCAGTAATAAAATAAGATATTACAATGTGAACATTGCGAATAGCAGCCATCAGAAGTACGCTTGGCATCTCCACTGAAACAAAGTACATAGTACAAAAAATTAAATCAATGAGAACTTGTGAATCGAAACATCCAGATTGAAATCATTGAATTAAGAGTTGTACATACAAACAATGATTGGAAGTAAAGTTTCACTTCCATCTTCAATCCTCAAAACGATAGCAGGTTGTGGTGCGCTTTCTGGAATATTTCTCCCTTGAGAATTATTGTGCACACATCTCAAGTTTTTCCCATCTCGCATCTTGATTACATATCCTTCAGATCCACTTCTGACCTCAACTGGGAGAGTAAAAACAAAGGTTACTGTCAAAATAACTATCGAGAGAGGCAAATCAAAAGTACTGCTGTTAACATATTAGTTGATAGACAATTACATATATTCATTTTATAAGTGAACTAAATTTGAGGTGAGATTTTAAAAATTATTTGTTTCAAAGGTACTTAATCAAGAAACACATGTTCTATCCACAGTACTACATGAAAACAGCAAGATGTGATATGACATGACAATTCAGTAGTAAAACACATACTGGAGTTAAACAAGAGCGATAAGTAAAATAGTAGCCAACGAATAAGATGGAAACTATCCTATTGCTCTCTGGTTAATTGTGAATACCTCTACAATTGTACTAAATTATCATGGAAAAAGCTAGCAATTGGTACTACAGAGAAGAGTTACTTAGATAAAAAATTGGTGCTAGACATAATGTTTACAGTGCAGTGGAATTAAGATGTATCCCAGATGGTCAGACCAACACATTTTTATTTACAAGGCAATCGTAAATTTTACTGGCCTATAAGATCGCCGATGGAGGAATGGGGCTAATGTATAGTCCTCTGCTTTACATCATTACTGATGAGCCACTCCCTGAACCCAACCTACCACCCAGCTTAGGTGGAGAACCCTCCAATCTATGTCCTCTTAGTTTTTAAAAGAATGCATGTCATGTTCAGTCCCAAGTTCCAGCTTAACATAATCCTACCACTAACATCTATGTGATCTATACAAATAGTGTATCCAACTCTTACTGACAATTCAACGTTGTGCTCCAAACAAAATTGTAGTTGCAGCGAGAGTAAAAAAATTCAGATGTTTCATTTCGCTACAAATGTTCTAGTGATGACATAAACAATTCATTTCACCAAGAAAATAGAGTATGCGTATGAAACTTCAAGGCAATAACTGAATAGAAGCTTGGAAAAAGACTGTACAGAATAAAAACAAAAAGAAACAACCTGAACAGATTACCTGCTTCTAGCACAGTAGAATTAACATAATCTTCATCATTCTCATTAAAGTTTCCAGCCATATATCCATTACCGTCTGATGACGAGCTGAAGCTACAGCAAATAGGAGCGAAGTTCTTTGGAGACGGGTGATAGATTGGAGAAATAAGTCTAGTGATATTCCTGTACTTAGACACAGCACCCAAGAACGCAGTTCCAAGCTGCCCAGATTTTGTCAGTGAGTTGCTGATCATCGCAGCAGGTAGCTTTGCTTGCATTACGGGACGACATAGGATTGGTCCCTCCATCGCCTTCGATCTAGCTACATGTTAAAAGACAAAACAAAAAAGAAAGAATTTTTATCGCAATGTCCGTATTGTGGATAAGACAAAGTCTTAGTCAATCACTCAATTCAATGCATAATTTCTACTACATCTTCATATCCTATAACGGCATCAAGGAAACACAGGAATCATCTGAACCCCCAAAATATTTTTCGAAGCAGAATCTGCTATCAGTACTACCCCGCGCATCAAACAAATCGAAGAAACTGGATGGATCAACTGGAAGGGGAAAGGGAAACCGATCCGAATGGATTTTCGATCGACGCCACGAAGGCTCGCGAAGTGGCCGGGGGAGAAGAACGGATACCTTCAATAGCTCAATTCGATTCGAACCGAAGATGCTCGTCGGCCGTGCGCTGCCCGCGGGGAGCACAGGGGAGGGGGAGGGGGAGGAGGCTATAGCGGGGTCGGGAAGGAGAGGAGGCCGTGCACACCGCGCGTACGGCGGGGGCTCGTCGGCGGCAGCGCGCGACACGAGTGCCTCAGGCTCTGCGAATCGGTGGGGGCTTAGCTTTCTCGCTTTATCTGGAGAAGAAGAAAGGAGAACCTGAAGCGGTGGGCGAGCGATCGCCAGATTTACCCTTTTGCCCCCTCCTTCCTTTCCTCGGCTCACTTTTGGCTCAAGGGCACGCGGCTCATCCCACAACGGCTTGGCTCCAGCAGTCTCGGGTCCCAGCCAAATTTAAATTTGTTGACTTAATTTTATACTACATCCATCTTAAAATATACATCCGTCTCAAAATACAGTAGATTTTATAGTTTAAAAATTATTCTAAATATAGTTACATAATATTTATAAATAATATTTTTATCTTTAAAATACTTATGTTATCCTTAAATTTTATTACTTATTACTTCACTCAATCACTCTCAGGTCTACACTTACTCACTCCGAAGAAGGTATTATAGTTTTATTATATATCTTTTAATATATGTGTCTAAATCTAAAAGTTATTATATTTTTGGGACGGAGGGAACGATTTATTTTGAGGTTTTTAATTATTTATATTGGTTATTATATTTTGTTATTTTAAAAGAATAGAAATATAAATTTATTTTTATGTGGTTACGCGTCTGAGCTATAAGTCTACCGCTAAAAAAATCTCAACTATTATAACGACAATTGTCTCGCACCGTAGTACATTTGCAGTATTTCCATGTAGTTTCTACGGAACAAGTCATTCTAGAGGAATCTTAGATGAAAATAAGCGTGTATTTATATATCATCTCGACTAAAATAGATAGCTAAACAATTATATTCCATTTACTCTTGGTTTATTCCGTTGACACCATCACATTTTGACGTGGAGTTCTCATATGATATGGATTAGCATGCTTGACATTTTTGATGTGAAGTTTCTTAGATGAATCAGTATGACTGAGTCATTCTAGCCGAATCCGATCGAGCCGAGCCGAGCCGATCAGACATCATGGGGAGCGGAGCGGGAGGTCTGCGAGCCGCACGCGGGTAAGCCGGGGCCGGGGAGCGGCGAGTGACGTGGGACGCTGGATTGTTTCCTCGTGGACGACGCGTGTCGTGCGAGCCACCCACAGCGGAGGTGCTTCGGATAAGGTTGGTCTCCGTTTTTTCCCCTCCCCCACCCCACTCTATATTTTAAATTAAAATATTATATAAAATAAATGTATATTATTTTACTAAACTTTAGAATATATATATCATAACATTCCATTTCAAAAGCCAATATAAAATATACAACGAAACATTAATAAGCTTAGAGCATCTATAAGAAAAGCTCTAAATAATTCTCTACTCTAAAATTTAAGGATTAGATGTAAAAAAGTAACCTCAAGAGATACTTTAAAAGACTCATAAAAATAAAATGCTCTTTAAATTAGCTCTTCCTCTTCTCATTTATAGAGAACGTAGACTCCCAATAAGTTTTCGCGTATACAGGATTATATGGATTTGATTTAGGGATTCTGTTGGACGTTAATTTGGTATACTAAAAATAGATTATAGAGATTCTGTTGGAGAGAAATTTATTTACAGAGATTTGTATAAAAAATAAATCTAAAAAAACAGATAGAGAATCTATTTTTAAAACATCTCTTAGATGCTTAAAGATGCTCTTAGCTTGTTCCCAACCGAAAACAGTCACATGACAAGCTTATTTTAGTTAGCAGTATATTTTCCATTGCTGGTCATATACATACACGTGTAGGGTGGCTTCACTTGAGTGATCCAATTATATATCCTTAGAAAAAGATTCATGGTGTTGCCGCCCCGGAAAATATATGCGTAGATGCATGCCAGGATAGAGATCGATGATATGACGGAGAGGGGGACGCATTCGCCGACGCGCGGCCGCCGGAGAGGATCGAGGCGATGAGGAATCTGCGGCTCCCACAGGATGTGGACCACCGGCCGGCCGTCGCCGCGCGCGCACGTACGGCCAAGCGCCCGTCGCCGTCGTCCACGCGATCAGGACGTCGATCGAATTCAAGTAGAGAGGATAGAACGGTCGAAACGGGTCGGAGGAAGGGGAGGGCCGCACGCCGCCTCGCCGGCCGACGTGCGCGTGTGTGCAACTTGTCTGTTTTGGTGGTTAGACTTGGACAAGAGCCGCGTGTCGTTGTCCGAAAAAAATCGATAATTTATCGCTCTCAAAATTATTCTCTTAATTATAATGTCACTTGAGACAACAGTATCAACGGTATGTATAACTATCTAGATATTTTACTATTTATAATATAAACTTCTACTATAGTACTATAGTCTTAAACTCATAATAGACTGAACTTCTAGCATCCTAGAAAAATTAGACAAAATTTTAAGGAAACGAAAGGAAATTTAACCACGAGTTTTAAATCAAACATGCGAATTAATTATATTTGGCAGCAATGAAAAATATCTAAAAAATTTAAGAGTATATATCTGCCAAAAAATTATATTTTACTACACTTTATGTATAATAAATCTGGACTTAGAAGTTTATATCTATATAGTAAGACTAGAAGAATTTGTATAATTTTGTTAGTATTTTTAACGAATTAAATGCTCTCCATCGTGAAGGGCCTGGGCTTATAAAAAGGGGAGCTTCAGCTCCACGGCCCATGTAACCCAGCAACCATCCGTAACCAAAAGAGAACCGGAGCACATCTCTTCTACACAAAAATCAGAAAAAAGAGAGTTCATGTGCCATAAAAACCAAAGTCCCAATTTTAAACTAAAACTTTTACAAAAATACTTTATTCAGGGTGTTTTAGAAAATGTAAAAATCGAATGGTGTTTCAACACCCAGTAAAAATGTTTCACCACGTTGTCAAAAAAATATTTCAAATAGATATAACATTCAGCGATGTTGTTTACGACACCAAGAAACAATTATACACAACGCTCTTGTTGTTATGTTTCAGTAGTTGAAACTCGGTGTTTCATACGTAGAAGTAAAATATTTTAACTTAGATTTGACGGTGTCTTACTTTATTTATTTTATTGAAACATTTTTTTAAATGATGAAATATTGTTTACTGAGTATTGAAATATCGTCTGTTTTTTTTTCAAAACTTAGAACGTCCAGACCCTAGTTTGGTCCTAACTTTTATCTCCAAAATATACATGCTACTCTCGAATTTGATTGCTTATTACTTCACTTAACCACTTTCGGATCCACGTTCATCCATGTTTAGCACTAGACTAGATGGAATGTGACATTGCAGCTTTTGCATAACAAACAATCATTGGTGGCCAGCAAACATATATGTGCACTTTCTTCTTTCTGTAAGATCACAATGATCCCCAGTATTTCTTTTGTCCATCAAAAGACATTTGAGGTGAGCTCAGAGTCATCTTCATCTATATTATCTTCAAGGTGAAGTGAAAAGGAAATTTGTCATTCGCAACAGTTTCTTTCAAACCACGATTGGAATAGGCAATTCCAGTGAAATCTTGATGAAATGTTATCAAGTTTCCATTTATATTTTGTATCAAGTTTCTCCATTGTTAGAGATATATGACAGCTAAAAATATTTTAGGATATGATATGATCTGTATCATTTCTCTCTTATCTCTCTACGCATATATTCTATATATACAACTACTGAGACTCATGAGGCTCAATACGTAATCCAATATTCACAATATCTCTCTTCTATACAATTCAATATGCAGTTATATATGCTTTAGTATATGATCTGATTTGTATCAATTCTTCCTTAATTATCTTATACCTCTATAAACGCGTGCTCTATATATACTTGCCTTGAGGCTCAATACATACTCTATCTCATAGTCTGAACGAGGGAGGAGAAGAGTTTGAATGTTGATCAACAGGGAATTATTTGTAGCTATTGGATCGATATATTTTTTCGAAAGGAACATTGCACATAAATTGACGGTGATAATGAAGCTAACACTGCTCTGGATTAGGTAGATCTAATGAAGAAGGAGCTCATGGTTTCATGAGTACATATATAATTATATATCCAATCACCTGTCTTGCCTAATCACACAGTTTTTGACTTTCTGCAGCTTAATTATTCTAGAAACATAAGTGAGATCAGCAAGAGCTTAATTACACATGTCTAAAAACTTTATCAGGTTGGAAGCAAGTGTAAAGAGAGGACAATTAATTAAGCTCACCTCACTCTCAAGTGCGTTCCATCAATTCGCCATCACTCATGTAATTTAATTAAGCATTTGTTATGTTGTAAAATAATTAAGCACCAGAAGAAAAGATCTTGCATCACCGGAAAAATGGATCGTGGAGAGTGACCGAATTGACGTATGATTCTCTCAGTGTGATCGATGGGACGACACACAAAGTTAATAACTTTGATCCCTTCTGGATCTCCAATAATAAAAGAAGAAACCATGCATATGCCATACACTTGTCGATCTAATATTCATTGAAGAGAGTTAAACAGGCTCAATGCAAGCAGATCTCGATCCTCATCAAAATTTCACGAGAAAATGTCGATGTGGCTAATTAACTTTCAAATATTTAGAAATAAGAAATAGTACCTACCATAGAGTACGTGATTGAGTCGTTACATTCTTGCTGATATTTTACAGCAAAAAATAGACCACTTTTACGATGCATTCTAATTTTTAACGTAGAATATACAGAGAGCAAAATCGTCTAATTTTTTATGTGAGGGTTAAAGTGATAATTTTCTATGTGTGAAACCCTAGCAATTTAATTTTCTTGGTACGCCACTTCTAGCACAGTTCAAAAAGTAGAGATGTGCTAGTATTATATGAAAAATCGCTAATGATAGTTATACCTATATTATAATTAATTAAAAGTTTTAGACTATCCTTTAAAATGGACGGGCCATGATTAATCTATTGAAAATATAAATGCACCGTAACGATGCTAAAAAAAAAGAAAGAATTTAGGTCCTAAGGTGTGCCATAGAACATTTAATTCACACAACCCTTGTTGGCGACGACCCTGATGTGTTCGGAGGAAAATTCTCAGTCTTTGTAGCTCGAAAATTTATCCCAACACACGATGCATTGTTGGTGTATGGTGTGACCTTTTGAATCTTGCAACAGCAAAAAGTAACACATGTTTTTTATGCCCTATCGATCGATCCACAGTGAAGTGAATAGAAGAAGCTTCTCCCTTTTCTTTTCATTGACAGCTTCATCTCACTTGCTACTTTTTTCTTCTTTGTGAGGTTGGAAGGTAAAACACCAAAATGGCTTGATTGATATGTTGTTGGTTTGATAAGTTTCTCAGTATAATGTGCTCTTGTGATTGCTGGCTCCTTAAGTTCAGAAAACTGTCAGTCGATCAGCCTATGAAACCAATTTCTCCACACACATTACAACATGATTCCAGCTAAAAAAAGAACAAGAAAGCACTGTATTTTATGCATGCATATATACAGATGGTGCACAAGAACAAAGCCGTTTCTTTTTCAGTGTGTTTGCTGGCTTTGTTGGCGCCAGGTAGCAGCATGTTCATCCAACTACAGAGATTCCTTGCTTAACCTGCAAGTGTTCCTCACACATGCATGCATGCATTCCATGCTGGATATATATAAAACCCTAGGCCCATGCATTTAGGCGCTGTCCTTTGCTTTACTTCCCCTTCTCCCTGCTTTTGTGATTTGGCAAAACTGTGGAAAGATTTGTGATCTAACAAATCAGCAGCAGGGAGCCACACGTTGTTCCTTGCTTCCTTTTTGACCTAGGTTGAGTCAGTTTTATATGCTTTCATGGGAGCAAAAGTTGAAGACGAAAGGACTGGCAGCCCTTGCTTATGTTGCTTAAGCTTTTCCATGCATGTGCTTGCCTTTGTCCCTCAAGAACCAGAGATTCAACGCAAGATTTGAAGCAGCCATACCCTTGTGTAAATAAATAACAGTAGCTCTAATATCAATTTCCAAGACCGGTATTAAAACCAGAACGATACCTCTCTTCTTCCTGCCTCTCCAATCATCTATTATAATCTCAATCTCAAACAAATAGGGCCGATTACTTGATGTGTGAGCCAATGGGTTGAAATTTCGAAGTTCCAAACTTTACATGCTTACATTTGCAAATGGCCACAATTAACTCATGTACAAACTTATTACATGACACTTTACCAAATATCTTATTATGTATATTAACATTGTGTGTAGACTAGGATCACATGCATGTTGCATGATATCCTCAGCACCTAACATTAGCTTATTAATTATCTTGTGAGACATCACAGGGCCATGCATCTCCATAAGTAGAGAGGTTTCTCTGTGGTCAACCGTAGAGTGATTTTACTAGGTTCACATGTTAGTGATAAAGTTACGGTGCCGACCGACCCTTGACTGTAAAGGATCTCATTTGCTCCAGGAGTATCACCTGCATGTATATGTGTCCATGTGCTAGGGCATCCTTTCCCCGGAAGGCTTTGTGAAAGAAACAAGCATGCAGGGTATCCATCCATGGATAGTTTTGAAAGTTTGAGACCATCCTGTCTTGAGGATTCCCATCTTGTTTTAATGAGCCACTCTCTCCCTCTGGGTTAATTCTGAATCAGATGACGCTTAACTTTTAGTTTCAAGCTGTGCTGAGCTGCCTGCAGGCTTGTGAGCACCAGGTTCCAAATTTATAAACAAGAATTGAAGCTTATTATCTAATTAATTCCGATATGTGGAAGGTAATTTGATCTGACCTGTAAACTGACCTTAATTATTTACGGACTTGTTAGAACGAAGCTGCTTCCTACTGTTTTCTATCATGAATATGTTTTTTTTTTCTGATACTTCAACCGGATCATCGACAGTGGTGAAAAGAAGCTGCTGTTCGTAAGCTCGTCACTGGCTGTACACTGATAGCAATGGATGCAGAACCACTTAATTGGTGCATGAATCTGTTGACATTTGGACATCACTTGGGGAATTCTCATCTGCCTTTTCCACTATCAGAAAAGAATATTATTCTTAGTGCTGTGTTCTGTTAAGTGTGATCAAGCTTGTTGACGATGAATAGTACAAAACTACGTACTGTACAAACACGAATATTATACGGATACTTCTACAGATACATTTACCTTAGGGGGTTCCTTCTAAAAGTACAAAATCTATTATCTATGTTTAGAAGGGGAACCTGGAAAGATATATAATATTAACCTATTGTACAAAATCTATTATTCAGGGGTGGAACCAGACTAAAATCTAAGGGGAAGCTGAATTGCATATAAAGTCATAATCATAGCTAAAATAGTAAAAATACATAAGAATTCAGAAAAAATAGCGTACCAAACAAATTGATAACAATTAGTCATAGTATTTAGTTCAATTGTGCGCCTATGGTTATCATCAATATTTGTAGTATTATTCGTATTGACATTGCTTGAACTTGAATAGCAATTGAGCGATTTTCTTGTTTTTTTCATATTGCTTAACCTAAGAAACCCGATTAATAGAAAATAATCAAAATCTTGCTATCAATACAATTCACAAATCACAATACCATCATGCAGTTTACCACTACTAGAGAGGGGTCGGGGTGTCCAACGGTGAGCGGGCCGGGGTGGCACCAGGCAGGGCAGTGCCAAGCGGGGCAAGGCCGAGCAGGGCAGGGTCTGGTAGGTCGGTGCCGTGTGAGGCGACGCCGTGAGGAGGGGGAGGCGGGGTGGCACCGTGCGTGGTGGGGCTGAGCAGGGTGGTGCCGTGCGGGGTGGCGCTGTGAGAAGGGGGAGGCACAAGAAGCCATGTCAAAATGTTGTTTAAATTACATTATAAAGAATTAACATTAAACATGTCTAGTACAAAACATCACTAGTATTTCAAAGACATTCATGCTATGTTTTGCATGTATAATTTAACTAGTATATCAAGGAAATCAATCCTACACTGTATACCAGCAATATTACAATGTTTTGGCAGCCTCAACAGGATGTCATAGTCAAGATGCCGTGCTTGCTTGCGTTTTCAGCCGTCCAAAGTGATCTGAAGTTTTCCTAACCTAATTACCTAGCCAAATCTTTTTAGCTCTGTGTTTTTTAATCCTCACAGCTATATGTCTAGACATAGTGAAAACTTTATATTGGCTTGTAAAAAGAGCAATTCTGATAGCAGGAACCCTAAAATTATTATATCACACACATAAATATGGGGAGAACATTTGATTTGATCCTTCTGTAGAAGACTAGCCAATCTGTGAACTATGCAAGTCATGATAAAATCTAATCTATCTACATGATGAGCAATTGGCCCATGGTCTTACTCACTGAACAAGCTATAATTGTCCCTTAGTACTGGCATGATCTGAAGAGGATGCTAAACCCCAAATTAGTGATCCTATTACAAAAAGAAGATACTTTCACCTCTTAATTACCAAACCAATTTTGTCTCTGTAGGCCGTAGGCGAGACAAATTAAGGAGTACCTTGCATGTAGTGTAGTTCATGTGATGTTTGATCTGTTCAGTTGGAAGGTGCTTGTAGCTAGTGTTGTAATAATAATAATAATAATAATAATTGATCATATATCATCTATTTAGGTGAAAATTGAGAATTTATCCTCCTAGGCCACGTGTCATTGACCTGAGATGACTTCACATATAAAAAGTATATCCTCACTTTTTCATGGGTATATGATCAAATCTCCCTAATAATAATAAGCACGTACGTTGCTTTGAGGCTGGGAAACAATGGAGGTGCCATTTATTTTCATATGGTGAGACGTCTATATATATTACTCTACTTTGGAATGCCAATGAAAAACAAGAGCTAGCTACTTTTCATATATATATATATATAGTCCTCATCAGGATGGAAACATCAACTGATGGCTTGCATTAAAAGGAGAAAATTGAGAGTAATTCTTCTTTTGGACAATGATTACAAGGTAAACTAGCCAACCGGCAGCAATGAAGAGATAGAATTCATGGACACGCAATTTTGCTCCCACAAATCTTCACCCAAACTCCCACAAAACAATCATAATTATATTGTTGATCATTTAACAAAAAAGTGTATGTTCCTCCATCTTTTTCCACTAGCTGGCGCATAACAGTAATTTAGTGCCGGTTCGTAAGCATATACAGGTGTCGATTTCTTTGTTGGTACTGCAAAAGTGGCATTGAAAACTCAAGACAATATATGCTGGTTCATTAACAGGCTCGTAAAACTGTGCAAATGTGCTGGTTCTTTCTAAGAACCGATACTTTTACTGAGACAGACGCCGATTCTCAAAAACGAGCTGACACATTAGTGCCATCTAAAAAACGAACTGGCACCTACAACGGTGTCTACCTATTGATGCCGATTGAAGTTAGTAACTGATAACCATAGCTCTACAGTGACTGTTGGGGGGAAGTATATGCCTAAAGTATGATTTCAGACAATAACCCTAAATTTGCCTTGTATGATTGTAGTTAATTTGTATGAAAGAAGAGTGTTCACCCATTTATATTAAGCATAAAGAACCTTGTTGCCCTATGAGCTAGCTTATGGAGACATTGATTGATTAACCTTTTGGAAGCACATCCCAAGATGCCACAGAAGATTCTAATCCCACAGGCAGCAGCCCACCATCTACTTCTCCTTTAATTTTTCTTCCCCTTGTTTTTGCCCACTTTACTCACCAGCCACCCACTCTCCATCACACCAATAATATCATTTATTTTTTTTCTTCCACAAAAACTCTCTCACATTTTTCATCTATAAATGAGCCCCTCTTCCAAGCCTCAATTCCCTTTTCCCCTCCTCCCCTCCTCCCTCCCTAGGGTTCAACCCACCCCTTCTCAAGCCATCCTTTGCTCTCCAAGCACTTCATCTTCTTTCCTATGCTTGTCATCTCCCACAGTCCTGCTCCTCTCATCAACTTTGAGCTCCAAATCTGATAGAGACTCTGCCAAAAATTTCTTGGGGAGATTCTGTTCAAGTTTTCCATTGTCAGCCAAGGTTTCTTGGGGGAGACTCTGCCAAAATTTTTAGCCACCATCACAATCTGAAGCCAGATTCAGAGAACAAACCTGTTTGTAGGGTGAAATCACATAACATTCTGGGGCTAGCTGATCCATGATCGATTAAGCAACAGGGAGGAGGTTGTGACTTGGTAGATGTCACCCATCCTCTCCGGATTTATGATCAGCTCGACGCTCCGGCGAGGCTCCCATCTTGTCCTCTCCTTCTCCGTCGTGTTTCTCTACTGGTTCTATGTCTTCTCAGTAAGATCCTAGCTAGCTAGTAGCTACTGTTGTCAGTTCATCTCTTCTACTAGATCCATCCAACACCACAAAATATACCATCCATATTCTACATATTTATATACACTTCTCATTAGAAATTATATATAGATTCTAGACATAACTGAAGGCGACTTAAACAGTGAGGAGGATAGTCAGAGAATTTGTTAAAGATGACCTTGTCAGGTGGGACCCTGACAAGTGGGACATCGTCCGGCTCGAGCCGTGGGGTCCGGAGCTCGGGGTCAGAGGGCGATGTCCAGCTCCAGGCCCTGATGGACCTGAAGCGGAAAAGAAGAAAGGAGTCGAACCGAGAGTCGGCAAAGAGGTCTAGGTTACGGAAACAGCAGCACCTCGATGACATGACCTCACAGGTATGTTTGGGTCGCTTGTTTTTGGGTACATATATACATAGTTAAGCTTGTTGCATTCTGTCTTGTGCATTGTAATAAGTTTTTAATTAGTTCTTAGCTTTAATTTGCTCTATGGATTATTGAAGCTTGCACTCATGTGCAGGTGAATTTGACACACAAAAGCATGCAAAATGCGATGAAAAAAAAGGACACTTGAGCTGCAGGACCGGCTCAAGGAAACTCCAAATAGTGCACGGTGCCCTTTTAACTAATTACAAGGCGCCCAAACTAATTGTTCTTACTACACATAACACATGAACAAAGCAACATTAAAACTTTGTCACTATCACTCCAAATTAAAAAGGTGAGAGCAAAGTGTTCACCAACAATTGATCTCACAATTAAGAGCAAGCTCATCGGATTTCCGGCCTCGATGTCAAGACCGGATGAAGCTTGTGTTTTGTTCCGATAATATGGAAAGCAAATTTCTATGAACGTTGCTTGGATGTATTAACAAATATAATTGTATTACATCTCAGTTTGAAAGAACTAATTAAACAGTACATGCATGTTACTCATTTCACAATCTAAAAAAGTGTTCTGTCCAGCATCACACGGCTGGATTCCTTCAATAATCTAGAAGAAACATTGCTTTTGTTAAAAAAGATGCTATCTTGATATATAAAACAGGTGAAGCAGCTGGAGACGGAGAAGAAGCAGCTCATCACTACACTGAACATGACCACCCAAAGCTACGCGGCCGTGGAAGCCCAGAACTCAGTGCTTCGCGCCCAGATGATCGAGCTGGACAGCAGGCTGTGTGCACTGCGAGAGATCATCATCTACAGGAGCAACGCAGGCCAACAGCTTTCCAGCGCCACAGCTGCGACCCAGTATCCATCCAGCATGATGACTGCAACAGCTAGCACTGGTTACTACGATGTGTTCAGTGCAAACGCATGGAGCTCAGGGATGCAGCTGATGCAGCAACCCATAGACTTACTGTACTAGTGCTAGCTAGCTTGATAGCTTCTTGCAAGGAGATGGAGGTAGTGGCTGAAAGAGACATGGCACTGAGATATTGGGCAGGCATGGTGGATGTTGCATGTCATTCTGAATCTGATCTGTCGCCAGTAGGGTTTGTCTTTTCCTTTCATGAGCATCAATGGTTTCCTTCTCTTTTCTGCTGTTGGTTGTGGTAGAGGTTGGCAATTAGCAAAGTATGTAGCAACTTGTCGTTGATTTGGCATGTGGCCAGGGGGAGGCAGGAAAAATTGGTGTCTTGCTCTTCGCGCATGCTTGGTAAACTTAGTATGATTGTTTGATCTGCAAATTATTTCTTAGCCCCTTTGTTTTGATGTGCACGTTGTGTATTTCTCTTTATGAGATCCACATTGTTATGTTGCATGAGGTACCACGATTACAAAAGAAGCTAATTCAAATTAAATCCGATCCAGTAAGAAGCCGAAAAACCATGAAGTTTCCTTAGGTGAATCAGAGGTGTTGCAAAACAAATTGGAATATTCTAAAGAAATTATACGTTTCACTAACCAGGGACGGAGCCATAATTTCATCAAACCTAGGACTCAACAATACAATTTACGTTGAAATATCAAAATTTTCATAATGTTTAATTAAATTTTAAGAGAGATTAAGGAGACAAGTCTAGGGCTTAAGCTCTAATTGCCCCAGGCTTGTCTCCACCACTGTCGCCAACCACCGCCGATTCTACAAATTGCCATCAATGAACACAAATTCTACAAAATGCTATAGCCCAAGCATTTTTCCCTTTTGTTGTCGCTATCAGCTTATTCGCCATTCCATTAACCCTGGTCCTCCAAAAAAGATCATTTTGCCCCTCGAATTGATCATCTAGCAATGTGTGATCTCTTATATTCTTTTACACCGATAGTAGCAACATATTTACTCTCATTATTTGCAGACTTTGCATATGATAGTTTTTTCTTTTTTCATGTGCGCATTGTAGTGATTTTCTTTTCGCATGCAAATAATTTTACATATGCAAATTCAACAAAATATGCACATGATAGTATTTCTCTTTAGATATGCAAATTATGCAAATACTTTTATGTCTGCAAATTCTGCAAATAATTTTTCATGTGCAGATAACAAACAAATAAATATAGTGTTATGTTAACGTTAATGCAAAAGAAAGTAAAAGCTCACATCGGAAAATCCAAAACCGAATCCGCATGCGCTAGATTTCAAAATACTGCTACCATATCCTCAATCCAAACTGATTCAGAGCAAACCGGATCGAATATTATCCGATCCGCTTTCACTCCTACTTTCATCAGCAGATGTATAGAGGAATTATACAGAGGATGGTTGATATGTTATATATTAGAGTATGTACAACGTACCTATTCACATTACTTTCATCAACACTTTCTTTAGTTGTCTGCTCAAATTGATCTCTTTGCACGCAATTGTACAGAGGATGATTGATATGTTAAATTATTAGAGTATGTCTCTACTCATGAACATAGTGTATAATTTGCTCAAATTAATGTATAGAGGATGATTGATATATTTTATTTGCTTTCCATCTTAATAGGCGGTTGAGCTATTAAGAGCAAGGTTAGCGTAGACCATAGAGCAAACTGTATTTTATTTTTCATTGCCCAATGATTCAACTACGACAAAACCAGGAATACATAAATTTAGACATCATAGATGTTTCAAGCAAGCTAGCCATTGGAATGAACAAACATCCACAATTCAGATTACATTGGCTTCAGATTCACAGTCTTCATACCATTTGGCAAGAACTTATTGAAGCCCCTTAAGAGATTCTTGTACCCCTCAAATAGCATGCTTATACGAAAAACCACGCTGTAAATGTCGATCCTGAAAAAAAACCAAAAATCAAAAAAAACTTTTATTTATATATCACTCTGTTCTAATCAACCATGAGGGTGCAAGTGGTCTAGATGCATGCATGGCTATAACCAACCTCTTGCTTTTGAAATCTCGCATAACTCCAACAAAAATTTGGTACATTTCAGGATCATCTGGGAATGTGTCCTTTATGGCCTCAATGTATCGAATTCCTTGGTTAATCGTCACTTTTTTCATAGGTAGCTTGAAAGTAGGTGGCTTGGCCGACCTTCACGATGAAGAGAATAAACAAAACACCATTACAGGAAGGATCTTTTGTAGAAAATTTTAGAAAATTAAAATTGATCATGCTACTAAGAGTTAGATTTCAAACAGTGCCCTAATACACGAAATCTGAAGCAACACAAAATGATAGAATCACTCGATTAGAGAATGACCACTAAAAAGAAAGAACAAAACTACTCACAAACATCCTTTCCCCATGGGTTCTCACTCCTTGATACGGTTCCTCGCTAGAACAAACCTTGACACCCTACCATAACCTCCTATGGTATTATATATATAAGCTATATGGATAGCCGAGAAACCGGAAATTTCCTTCTTGTTTTAATCTCCTCCAATTGTTTCCTATTTTGCAAGAGCCACATATAAAAACCTTCCACTTTTTTTGCAAGATCCACAGATAAGAACATACCACTTTTTTGCAGGATCCACGGATAAAAACCTGTCACTTTTGTTCTTCGGTTACAAAGTCATGAAAATCTACTAATTATATCTATCTGTGAATCTGTTGTGTTCACACGTGGGACCATCCACGTCACCCCACGGGCTTCGGCGTGCTTTGTTGCGGTCCTTCCTATCGTCGTCGTTCGATGTGGCCTCAACTTCTCCGAGGCCGTTTGATCTTCTTTGCTTGTGTTTACTTCTGTTTGGTCACATTTCCTCTGTGGTGATGGTTTATGGTGGTCCTTCTAGTTTACATGGGCCAGTGTTTTATTTGCGAGTTGAGGTGCACTATGTTGGGTGTGCGTTTTTTTGAGATATTTTATAGATATGTTCTTAACACTTTCTTCTAGAGACACTTTTTAGGAGTTTTATAGTTTCTCACGTGTAATGAACACTTATGCTTCTCTGCACACACTTTTTAAGATGATAACACGTTTATGCTCCGCTTCCCACCAAAATCTCCCCCAAAGAAATCACTCATTTCGCGAGGTAGCTGTGGTGCTCTGACGTGCGGCGGAGAGGGCGCGATGCCTGTGCCGTGCGCGGTCCGGGCGCTTCCGCTCCCGGCGGCCGGCTCGTAGCGCCGCGGGGGTGCGACCGATGTCGTGGTGTCGCTGCTGCCCCGCCGGCCGAGGCGCGCCGCGGGGGTGATAGAAGTTTGAGCGTTTTGGTGTTGCAGATTTGACGATTGAGAGAATAGGGCGAGCACAAGAGCAGGGTGTTATCAGCAGCGGATGATTGGCAAGTGGTTGAGACGTCCAATTGGAAACCCGCGTTTGAAAAACCCACGGAGGAAGAATCCTGGATCAGAGGATGCCGATGCGGCGATTACTGAAGGGAATGATGGGGCTCAGTCAGGACAGGGAGGTTGTAAGCAGGGACATAAGTGCAGATGGATTCAGTGAACCAGGGGAAATCAACGGAGCAGAAGAGCAGAATCAAGAAGGGATTAAGGAGATCAAGTTGGATGCAAGCGAGGAAGAACAGAATGATGGATCAGTTGAAGCAGGGGGGAACAACATTGCTGGAATGCACACTACTCTGAATCCATCTCTAGAAAAGGTAAATTTGATTACACAAGACCGATTTAATGCTTGGCAAGGACAATGCAGTCTCCTTGTAATAGTACCTGAAATCATGCTCAATTTAGGAATCAATTAGGTTGGATTTGGTGTGAATTTTATTAGTGATGTTTTGCCATTTTCCTTTATTGGATGTACTGTTCTGTTTTCTTAATTCTTTACTTTCTTGCAGATATTAGAGCTCTGTACACTTGAGCCAAAAGCATTTAGATGTCGTTTTTCATTCTCCAGTTTGTCACTCTGTTGTGAAAGCTGGACTGTTTTTGTTATGTACGTGTATCATATTGTACAATGATATTGTTTGCACATTGATAGACTTAACTATGCTGCAATGAAGATGTGGTTCTTGGCAAATCCCTCGGGTGAAGCAGCTATTCAGGTTCAGAACATTGAAGAGTTTACATGGCTAAATTCGAGCTACAGTCCAGTTATGAAGCAGCTAGAATCACAGTTTATGATTGATTACTACTTCAAGAATGGGCAGTCTAGGCCTGATGAACAACAGCACTTTTATCAAGATATTTTCTGCGTAATTTCATGCTTTCTCTAATCCCTAGCACAGTAGCACTTTTTCAAACAATCGATGGCCTTGATTGTCCTGAGCCTTGACTATCATTGGTATATGCATCACTCAGGATTTAGAGAATTGCTCTCGTTAATAAACTGGTCCTCTGCAGTTTCCTGGAAAACCCATAAATTGGCTGGAATCATCCATAAATCAGAATTGAAATGTTTGGTTTGGGACCTTTTGCACTACAATAGGTTTACTAGGGTCAGCTGGTTCCTAAATGTTTTTTGAACCTGGTTGTATAGGTCATTTTAGATCTTTGATCACTCTACATGGTTATCTTACATGTTTAATCTTCTATTGAAGTTGTGCTAATTACTTTTATTTTACCAAGCAACTTTATTTTATATTATATGTTTTCATTTTCTCTTTTGTTTAATTTTTTTTGTACTTTCTGCCTCAAAAAGATATTATCATCCTTCATATCTACTGCATTTTTAGTAACTAAAAGAAAGTTTTATACTTCACAAATTATAGCTTAAGATTTAGCCACATTAGTGTCTTGAATGCGGATATATGGTTTTCTCTGGTGATAGATCAGTAAACTTTAAGTGTTACACATTTAAGAAACAGTAGAACTTGTTTTGACATTTGTATGCCTCATACCCCTTCAAATTAATCCTAGATATATACAAAGGATTTTCAGGTTGGTCATAAAGAGAGAAAGGGAGGGAGGATTCATTGTTTGTGGTTATCCATTTCCAAATTCTGTTTGGGAATGAGTTGTCCATTTTTTCTTCAGAGTTCAGATATGCAAGTTATTGTTGGTTTTTGGCAGGAATTCTCTCTTTTAAATGAGCAAAATATCGTGATGATTCCTGAAGCCATTTTTTTCTTTCTGTGCTGGTTTTTCCTCATCTGTGATTATTAACTCAGCAGATACATCACAGCTTTTCGGTGAATGTAAAAACTTGAACGTATGTTTCTATTTAGCTGTCAGTTAGGTCTCATAGGTTGCAGACTTG
>KE371152.1:289046-321466 GCA_000418225.1 Zizania latifolia | reverse complement strand
CGACGCTCGTGCAGCACCTTGATATCTTTGCACGTAATTGTACAGAGGATGATTAATATGTTAAATTATTATAGTATGTCTCTACTCGTGAACATAATGTATAATATGCTCAAATTAATGTACAGAGGATGATTGATATATTTTATTTGTTTTCCATCTTAATAAGCGGTTGAGTTATCAAGAGCAAGGTTAGCGTAGACCATAGAACAAGGTGTATTTTATTTTTTATTGCCCAATGATTCAACTACGACCAAACGAGGCATACATAAATTTAGACATCATAGATGTTTCAATCAAGCTAGCTATTGGAATGAACAAACATCCACAATCCAGATTATATCGGCTTCAGATTCACAGTCTTCTTTCCATTCGGTAAAAACTTATTGAAGCCCCTTAAGAGCTTCTTGTTCTCCTCAAATAGCATGCTTATAAGGAAAACCAAGCTGTCAATGTCAATCCTGCAAACAACCAAAAATAAAAAAAAACATATATTAGTGATATATAAAAACTAATAACATTATTTATATATCACTCTATTCTAATTAATCATGAGGATGCAAGCGGTCTAGATGCATGCATTATAACCAAGGATGCAAGCGGTCTAGATGCATGCATGGCTATAACCAACCTCTTGCTCTTGAAATCACACATAATTCCAACAAAAATTTGGTACATTTCAGGATTATCTGGGAATGTGTCGATTATGGCCTGAATATATCGAACTCCTTGGTTAATCGTCACCTTTTTCACGGGTGGCTTGAAAGTAGGTGGCTTGGCTGACCTTCACAGTGAAGAGAACAAAAAGAACACCATTATAGAAATGATCTTTTGTAGAAAATTTTATGTAATTAAAATTGATCATGTTACTAAGAGTTTGATTTCAAACAGTTCCCTAATACACGAAATCTGAAGCATCACAAAAAGCTAGAATCACTTGATTAGAGAATGACCACTAAAAAAGAAAGAACAAAACTACTCACAGACATCCTCTCCCCATGGCTCCACTCCTTGATACAGTTCCTCGCTAGAACAAACCTCGACACCCTACCATAACCTCCTGTGGTATTGTATATATAGGCCATATGGATAGCCAAGAAAGTGGAAAATTTCAACTTGTTTTAATCTCCTCCGATTGTATCCTATTTTGTAAGAGCCAGGGATAAAAACCTGCCACTTTTTTTTTGCAAGAGCCATAGATAAAAACCTTCCACTTTTTTTGCAAGAGCCGCAGATAAAAACCTACCACTTTTTGCACTGATGTGTTCACACTTGGGACCATCCACGTCGCCCCACGGGTTTCCGCGTGCTTTGTTGCGGTCATTCCTATCGCTGCCGTTCGATGTGACCTCAACTTCTCCTAGGCCGTTTGATCTTCTTTGCTTGTGTACACTTCTGTTTTGTCACATTTTCTCCGTGGTGATGGTTCATGGTGGTCCTTCTGGTTTACATGTGGGACCAGTGTTTTATTTGCGAGTTGAGGTGCACTTCGTTGGGTGTTTGCTTTCTTTTCTCTCAATAACGGTTTCCCAATGCGCTGTGTGCATCAGAGATAGAGTTTCGATCCATGCTCTTGGACCATGCATGTTGCTTTTGATAGCAGGTGGCCCTTATGGAGTTCGATGTTTCTATGGTGCAGTGCACGGGGTGCATGTGTGTTGCTATACATGAGCTCCGCTTGATACGACCTGCTATCTGTGAGGTGGGGTGCTGCTCATGGGCTATGAGTGTTACTGCAGATGATAGAGATTCGAACATACTCGAGTAGATGCACAAGTGTTGAATAGATATCCGAGTAGACTTGAATAAGGATCCAAATAGACTTCTAATGGGCATTAGTCCTTGAGGACCTGATTAGTGATGTCTATAAATAGTGGGGTATAGGGGTTGAGTGATCATCGAATCAATCCAAGCGTGACTACCTCCGCGAGCAAAGCTCCTTCATGCAGGTGCTAGCACACCAACGGTTGGCGTTCCACCCCTCGATATATGGATACATGTAGAGGCATTGCTTTCTTGTGACGTTGGTCGGCTACCTTCACCACTACCTTGATAGGCGCATGTTAGATCGGCTTCTCATGTCGATGGTAACATTCTATAATAAATTACTGGTATGATATCAAAGTGTACGTGATAGAAAATTCAATTGTGAGGGAAAGAAGTGGAAGGTGTCATCTTTGAAAATAGATGTTAGAGAAAGTAGAAGGGGAGAAAGACGGAGAAGTTATATGGGTCCAGATGTCAGCAACAATGATTGCTCTTTTTCAGCATTGTTACATAATTGCATGAAATTTAATTTTGACAGACAAGCACAAGGAATTGGGAAAGGTTTATTGAAACCTCTGTATATGCGTGCTGACTTAATTTTCCTTGTAGAACTACAGGACATTTTTACTACCAGAATACTACAGTTTACTAAATCCCATTTCTGATATTTCAGGATCTTTTGCTGGAATTATGGAAGTCAGGTATCACATTATGAAATTTTAATAAGAAACCATTATTCCTGTAAAATCTAGAAAAAAAATACAGTCTTCCAAACAGCACCTCATTTAAGTGCCAGCATGGTTATGTTTGCACAATATCATGCTTCAACACAAACAACAAATATGATTTACTGGTTCACAGAAGTCAGCAACATTTATATGAGATGCACAAGTATCATGCAGGAGTATCAACACCCCTTATCTGATATAAATAATTCCAGCACAACCATGAAGAAAATATCAGCAAAGGTTCGGTACATCAGTCAACAAAAAAAACTATTTAGAATATGATTAGAGTGCAAACCTGAAACTTCCACTGTAATTTACAGCCACCACCCCACAACGAGTTATGTCAGAATAAAACTGCAAGCAGCGAGCTATAAGGTTCTCTCAATGACAGATGATGAGATGATCACCTGACGATGATAGCTACCTACTCTCTACTTGCGCCATGTACATGGAAATGGAGCAACCGAACAAAACTAGTCATGTTGCAGAATTTAAACTCAGAAAGTCTGAAGAATCAGCACGATCACTCATCACATGTTTCAGACTCTCCTACCAGACTCCATTGAGTCTAAAATAGGGCTGCTGTCTCTTAGGGCAATTGAACCATCGCCTTCGTGGACATCTTCAGTGTCTGTTGGTCGCATGTTGTATGTGTTTGCATTACCATTGCTTTGTGCGTCAGCTAGCTGTTGGAAGTATGCATGAGGCCATATAGCTGCAAATGCAAAGGAACAGGAATACTGTAAAATACGTGGATCAAGGTCCAAAATATCA
The DNA here is from genome assembly GCA_000418225.1 of Zizania latifolia. NCBI lineage: Eukaryota > Viridiplantae > Streptophyta > Magnoliopsida > Poales > Poaceae > Zizania > Zizania latifolia. Next base: position 318,200 of record KE371152.1, on the reverse strand, counting down.
TCTATATCAGATTGGAAAGGTACCATCAGCATCAAATGGACATGGGAAAAACTGCAGATAACAAAATGAAGCAACTGTAAGACCTGAAAAAGCAGGGAAAAAGAATGAGATTAGAACCATGCATACTTTATAACTATGAAGATGTTCAAAATGGTTGACAGAAAGGCATCAAAATAACCAACCTATAATGCCACCTGCAAATACATCTTGCCAGTGATGCCAGTAATCATCAACTCTGGAGACTGCCACAAGTGATGCAACAAGTAGAGGCAGAAACACTATGCATAGTTTTGCAATATGGCCTTTGCGATCAAAAGCTTTAAGTTTACCAGCTAAGTACCATGCAAGAAAACCTAGACCAGCAAAAGACCCTGTGGTAGGTGAGAGAACAAAAACAGATATGTCAGAGTATCTGCTGAAATAAGATATGTCAGAGTATCTGCTGAAATAATTGGGGGAGGTAACATATTATAGACAACAGGCCCACCAGATAGTGAATTTCAGGTGAGCAAACTGCTCATATGGGGATGCATGCTAGGAAAAAAACTATATACTCCCTCTGGCCAGAAAAAGCGATTGTTTTGGACAAACCTCTAGCCAAACTTTTAAAACTTTTAGCATCAGTATGTTTTTAAATATCCAGACAGGATACATGAAAATTATATGGATAGATTTGTTTTGAAAATCACTTTCATAATATTATAGTTTAATTTGATTTTACAATAAAAAACAATGGTCAAGGTTGTATTTCAGAGACTGTGTTGATGTCCAAAAAGACATGTTTCTATATGTGGGGAACTATAAAAAATTGGTAAGAAATAGAGCTACACCATTGGATTGCAGAGCAGCATTTCAATTAATGCTCTACCTCAAAATTGAAGCAACCACAAAACTAAGCAGGACTGACGCAAAAGAAACAATAGGAGCAAAATCTTTTGGAATGCACACATTGTAGAGAACGTGGGAGAAATTGGTATAAAAATGCATGTTGCAAAGGCATGCAAAGCTCTATATCAGAAAGAAAGCATACATCTGTACTTCAAAACTTAGAAGTATTAGCATGTTGCATTTCTTACAGGAAGAATGCCCACTTGGAAAGCTCTTGTGGCCTTCCTTGATGACACTCTTTTCTCCATGACATATGACATCAGTGGTGACATTATCAAACTTCTGAAAAATGAAACAATTTGGTTACTTCTTTATAAGCTACAGCCTACAGGATGTCTGAACTCAGGACATTAGAGCAAGGATATTACAGGTTTTCCATCAGGGAAACAACGCCAAAAGAAATCTGGGCGAGGACGACCAACACCATCCTTAATTGCATCAGTAATCACAGCAGTTATAAGCACTGAATATAGAATCCCTGTACAAATTCTACAGCTCAGTGTGAACTAAAGATGTAACTTTGATAGAGATCTACATGACTATGAGAGTACCATATACCCAGTATGCCATGGTGTAAATCATAGACATTTTTCTTTTTGAAGTAAATTCCACCAAAGACAACCCAGGGCAGCACAATTGCAATAAGCTGTGAATCAAGAAATAATTACATGCCTCAGTCGATAGATGAAGTCATAAGGAAATTTTATCTGGCATAGCAAGAACATACTGGAACGGCCCAAAATGGGATTGTGTTGCCCTTTAGTGGATAACTCAAGTTCGTCATCATGTCACGTCCAACAAAGCGGTGAAATGGCTCGATTATGTTTAACAGTCCATCAACAACAGCAAGACAGAGAAGTATTATCCAGTCATACATGTGGACTCTTGCCACTCTGGTGCCATGGGACCTTATAGTGTGGCCTCCTAACTGGATATCAACCATTCTCCCTGTATCTGGGAAAACAAAGAGAAAGAAGTTCATAATCAGTGGGGGGAAATGACTAACATGCGGGTAGTAGTTGTAATCTAGTGATGAACTGATGATACGGACAAGCAAAAAGAATGAAAGAGAACAATAGAAGATCTCATGACAGACTGAAATCATATACTGTGACATTTGACCTGTCTTCAGACAGCAATATTATTATCCATGTCCATTCACGTAGGCATTCAGAACTTGTATGACTGCAAGTATTGGCAAGCAGTAATTCTCTTTTCCATGTTTCACACCTTGCTATATATCCTTTTCAACTTGAAAGAGAAGAGGCTGTTTGAAATTTTGAACAAACAAGAACATGAAAGAAGGCTAAGGATCCTAAATGCCTAATAATTAGAACTGTTATGATATCCAAAAACCTACAGAAACCAGTAATAATTAGAACTGTTATGATGACCAAAATCTTCCACATAGCAATCAGCTCGTAATAACCACCCATTTCAGTCCAACCCAGTTGCGCGCATTTGCAGCAACTCATTCAACCAAAATTAAACCAGCATGTGATCGAGTAGTAAACTTCTGAATTTTTTAATCGACACCATAATGTACATGGCCGGGTAAAGTTTTCCTTGTTTGAAAAGGTAAACAGCAGCAGCAGCTTATTATCTTTCTTTTTTAATATGTACCATTCCATTTGTCCTTAAGTCAAAACAACCGATACCGGAGGCATACAAACAATCAAGTAATCAACATCACCAGAAATCAATTGCAGGATATTAGCTTAAATCATTAGTCATATGAAGCCTTAAATCCAAAACCAGAAGAACTGGCAGCGTGAATTTGTCCAATTGTATTTGATTACCAACTCGACTAAACATATATCTAGAGTTGACCACCGTGAACCACGTCACCAGTTCAAGCCACATCTGCTTAAAAAAAGTAAAATAACAAACTTAAAACAAAACCTTGTCTTGTTGAAAAAAAAGTGAACATTTCTAGGTAACTACGACCCAGAAAACACCTAATAATCCCTAATAAGGGAACAAAGTGTCAAAGTTAGGTGGCATATTCTGTCCTTCGCCGCATTTTTTATTTTCAACCTGCTAAGCCCGATTTTCCTTTCCTCCTCCTCTCCTCTGTTCCCCGCTGTATGCTTAGTTGCTTACCGTGGAGCGTGGCCGGCGCCGGAGTGGAGACGGGCGTCGCTGGGCTGGAGGCGGCCGGAGACGGCGGTGGCGTCGCGAGGCTGCCGGCCGGAGGCGGAGGGGGCGGCGCGGGGGCTAGCGACCGGACGGGTGGCCCGTCGGTTGGAAATGGAGACGGCGTGCTCGGTGGTCGGAGGCGGAGGGGACGAAGAGGACACGGGAGATATAGAGGAGATGGAAAGGAAGAAATAAGGGCAAATGTGTCACTAGGGTTGCAAAGAGACGACATGCCACCAAATTTTAGGGTGTTTTAACAAAATTAAGTTGAAATTGAAAAGCTAGAGGTAAAATAATTTTAAAATGGAGGCAATATAATTTAAGTGGAAAAAAGAGTGTCTTATACTCTTTAGTTTTGTATTAGTTTAGGAGCATATTTCCGCTTATAAATCGCCTTTTTACATGTGTGACAAAAATCATCCACCGCCTAGCTCTATTTTATAAAAAAAGTTTAATTATAAATTCTAACATCCAAACACGACAAATCGGATACTTAAATAATCCATAGTACTAAACAAATCATAATTTATTTCTCACCAACTTAACATATATAAGCTAGCTTATATATAATCTACTACTACTTATTACTACAATATTAAGTTTGAAAACAAACAAGGCTTAATAGCATTTTTAAGGCACTTCACATCCTATTACTCCACGTGTGATAAGTGTTAATTCAGACGAATTCTTATGAAAAGATTTAAAAACCTCTTAAGGAATTTATTTTTCTTCGTAATCTACCGTCAGATTATCTTATAACTATACTTTATACGTGGTCGTTATGACGAGAAATTTGAGGCTGTCTTCGGACCAACCACGAATCCCGTCGTCGGAGTGACGACGCATGGCCATGTTACTTTGCCGCGCCGCCGACGGGGAATGGAGCTGGCCGGCCGCCGGAGTGGGACGGGACACGTGGTGGATGGACGAGCAAGGAGGCGGCACGAGACGGGGGCTTGCTTTGATTCCGTGGAGGCGCCTGGAAGGAGCATCATATCTTGGCCGTGAGATACGAATCCCACGGTCAGGGGATATTTAATGGTTGTGCAAATATAGTAGTAACGATAAACTACTTTCCCAGCATCATACCGTACAACAATATTTTGGAGCTATCTATTTGTTAGCTTCCTGAATTTTTTCATCAATCACTTTGAACGGCTCGGATTGCTTCAAGATTGATGCAGCCTTTGTGTAGAGTACAATATCACCTTGGTTCCAAAACATAAGGTATATTTTTAGTTTTAGTAAAGCTAGCATTTATAATTTTTGACTAATAATTTAATTATAAACATTTAGGTTTATTATTATACATATCATATAGTTAGATTACTATTTAAAATTACTTCTATATGTTGTCATCTTAATAGTTATTGATGATATTAATTAATAATTAACATTCTACATTCAACGTCAATTTTAAAACATATATATAACAAAATTTAAGATACATCGAATTAATAAAGATTATTTATTTTTTATAAATCTGACGTCCACAATTAAAAGAAGTTGATATATTACCTTATATGAGGCAATAAGACATCGTGCTTTTCTAACCAATAGCTAAGATAAATTATATCTCTTATCTTAAGAAATAATAAATTTATAGTAAAAAGGTCCTTCTATATTTTATATTTTAGAATGAATGTATCATACCAAACTACCAATGAGATTGCAAAGAAGACAAAGCTATCACTCACAGATGGCCCTTATGATTGCAACAGCCAACATGAGCTGCCCTGCACATGACAAGACAATGTCACGTTGCCTCCTTTTGTGTAGGCCACCCGGTAACTAGGATCCATAAAAAACAAAAGAAACCAGATTCTCAGCCACGCCCTTCCTTTCAAAGCTTTTGTGGCTGGACAGTGGACAGCATCGTGCTCGCTAGAAGAAAAAAAGAACATAAACAAAAAAGCCTAAGCACAATTATGATTAGCGGAGTAAAATGCATGATATATATAGTACAAACTCATATTAGATTGGATTTACCAGGAATGTGAGATGTTGCCATATTCATCGAGTTGCTCATGGCATATTGTACATACGGGACTTAATCAATCAAACAGTCTAAAATAATTTAAAAAAGTACCTGGTAGAAAACATATTTAGTAGTTTTAGAATTAGTATTATCCACCCGGAATCAAATGAGTAGTTTATTAGTACCTGTTATTCACCGGATAGTAATAGGCATCTTTACTGTTAGTGACTTAATCAATCAAACAATCTAAAATGATTATAAAAATACTATAGAACGCATTATTAGTACCGGGTGAAAAACATTTTTTAGTCCTGATTTTTGAATCAGTATTATTCACCTGGAACTAAATGAGTAATCCATTAATACTGGTTATTCACCTTATACTAATATAACTCTTTCGTATCGGCTAGTGACACCATTGCTCTGCATAGTCCTATATATGGTCACCTATGCAAAAGGGGCATATGCATGGTGTCTTACTTGACAAGAACATCTTACATGACGTGTGTTGTAAGAGATTTGCACCTCCAAACAAGATGGGTGACTTAGTTTGAGCAATTTGAAGGACGAGTGATTAAATTACACACATCTCATCACAAATTGTGATAGGGTTGATGTATTTTACTCTAGTGGAGTAATATTCCATCTCAAAGAAAATTATTAGGATTGAGTGGTCCACTGGTCCCCTTCTTGACTGGCAGAGCATCAAGCATCGGCAACGTGCCTTGCTACAAAGGGCACAGCAACATGTAGTTGAGATGGATATTGGGCAATGCTTTGCTTGCTCATCACAGTAGCACAAGAGTCATTCATGCTGAATAAAAACAAGGCAGCACTTACTCTGATTTGTTATATAGATCATTTTAGATTTTTTTTTACAAAAATTAATAAAATAACTCTAATAATTATGTTATCCCTTATATATTCTGCTTTAGAAAATATAAGTCGTTTATTTGTCAAAGAGATAATATTTATTCAATAAGAGCAAACATACAAAAAAAATTAATTTTGAATACCTTGTGTCTTGATAGCCATGATAATAGTGGAGCCTATAGTCAAATTATTGACAATGCTTAGTGTTTGTGCTATTAGATGAACCTTACAATCCATGTTAAGAGACAAATCACCTAGGTAGAGATGATTATCGAAGTAGATGGAGACATGCAATGCCCTTGCTGATCACTTGTAGAGTCTATTATTGTAAGGACAAAAGAAAAGTAATGGCAACAAAACTAATTTTGACTAGGGCGGCTGGTTGATTTTGGTGGATTTCATCGAAGGCTAGCGCCAACTGCCAACCTTGGTTAATTAAGGAGTAAGTCAAGAAGCTATGTAAAAAACAAACCGAGTACAACCACATCTTCTTGAATGAGTATAGACCTAATAAAGTAGGGCCACCGAGCAACAGTGATACCTTAGACATGGGATTCTGAACTATAGAGGGCAGGTCATGTAGGACATGACAAGTTCACACAAGGCGTGACTACTAAAATTAATAACTGGAATAATATTGATATGATTTCTCTCATTTTGAAAATCGTGTGAGAATAATGGGTAGGCCCACAAGTAATACTAGTTGCCTTGCAATCCACGAGCATTTGTCTAATCTGGGAGATACTTCAGGCAAGACAAGAAAATAACAGAATTGCCTCACTTATCAACTCCGAAGCAGGCTGGAATCGTCACATGATGAATGAGTATAGCAGTATCTCACAAAAGCAGACTAGAAGCATCAAACCACATTAAGAAACAATCCGAGAATCCATGCTGAGCGAAAAGGTTAATGCTCAGTTGGATGGAGCTCAAGTTTCATGACATCAGTCTACAAGAATGCACCCCATCATCCCTGCCGTCATAATGTAAAATGTGTCCCTCAGTTCAGCAGATTCATAGAACACAGGATGCAATGGATAAGGAATTTTGTAGGAGAAATTTAATTAAGCCTCGGCTTTAGCATCCGACTCCTGGGCCTTTCCAGCATCTGCAGCCTTCTCCGCATCTTGAGGTTTCGACACTTCTAACAAGGAGCAACAGGACAAAAAGATGGCATGAGGACATTTAACATGCAATATCGACGCTAAAAATGCTAAGATATCCCTAAAGAAAAATAAGATAGGTGTCACTATGATCCGCTTAATTTGGCATCAGCCTAAATTGATGTCGTCTGACAAAGAAATTGCAATTACTTTGCAACAGACTTCAAATCTCTGAACATAAGTACCATCTGATGAATATGAGTACACATTCACCAGGTCCAAAAAACTTTTAAAACAGTACGTCCTAATCTGCAGCTAGCGACACTAACTTTAAATGCATAGAAAGTTTCATAACTACTGCATAAGTTTATCGCATTATCTAGTTCCTTGATATCAATCGTATCAGTTATCACACAATTTAATTCAGGTAAGAAACATCAAACATGTCAGACAAAGGGCATGTTTGGTTTGCTACCATTTCTAACACTACCAAATTTTGGCAAGGTAATAAACCACCATTATACCCCTAACACAACAACATTTGGCAATTATAGAACCATCTATAGTTAACACCACACAAAAAAAAATCGGTAGGGCTTCAGACCAAACATGCTTCACATGCTAAATTTTGGTGCTAACAAATATTGGTAAGGTTGATTTGGGCATCAAACCAAACATGCCAAAAATACCACTAAAAGTTACAGCAAGCTTGCCCAAGTATACAGCTTGTGCAGTCCCAAATTTCAAAATGTGTGGCAAAAACAATTAATTATCTATTATTCTCCGATGCTGGCAATATTGAGAATGCAGTCCCATGATTGTAAAAGATTAATTACCCTGTGCATTGCATTTACATTTGCTGAGCATTAAAGATGCAATATTTTGGTCAGTGCTATAACAGATAATTGGAATAAGTGCAGTCTTTCAAGTATTGACCTTTCATTTAAATACCATTTGTTGTTATGTGTGTGAAAAGAAAAATAATAACGAATTGAACAATCATCTAATCAGGAAGGTTAAACTACATCTTATACCAAACTGCCGTAATAATGCTTTCCCAATTTGCATTTCATGAGAAAATTTTGGTTGCATTTAGCTAACAGAAATAACATGTGGAAGTTAATGAGAACCAGTAAAAAGACACAATAAGAAGACCAACCTTCATCATCGCTCTCATCCTCGAACTCATCCATGCCACCCATCCCACCCATTCCACCCATTCCACCCATGCCACCCATCATATCAGCCATACCACCCATGCCACCCATGCCGCCCATGCCACCCATGCCGCCCATGCCGCCCATCCCACCCATCATATCGCCCATTCCACCCATTCCGCCCATTCCACCCATTCCACCCATGCCACCAAAATTCTACAAGGACAAAGGAACCATCAGTAAAAGAATAACAGATCCATAAGTGAAAAGGAAATCTATTGAAGGATTAACATGAAAAGCTTACCGAGAAGTCCATTCCATCGACGTTGACATCAGCACCTAAAAAGAAGACATGTATCAAATTTATGGACAAGTAACAGTTTGACATACTCATTTTAAAAAGGTCAGGAGTTGAATTTCCTAGGTTGTATCTACATAGCTAAGTTGTGAGTAACTAGTTTATAAATGAGAATGTGCACCTTATAGCAACTCCAAGAGAGCTCTTATATCTAGTCTCCTATATTCTTGTACAGAGAACCATCCTAATTCTAACACTTTCTAAAAACAATCAATCCGCAACAGTATCCCTATAATCTCAACTCCTCTATTTTAAAGGGGATCAGTGTTCGAAACTGCAGGCTTAGGCGCCGCCTAGGCGGCTAGGCGGCCGAAAGGTGCTGGGCGCCACCCCAGCGCCACGCGTTGGCCTTAGTCAGCGGCCTAGGTGGGCGGGGCACCTAAGCGGGTCAACCGCGGCCTGGGCAGGATGACCGCGGCGGCTAGGCGTCCTGGGCGGCGGCGGCGCCTAGCTATTTAATCGTGCGTGCGCACGACAGCTCAAGGGGGAAATTGCAAAACAGCCACGCGCGCAGCAGCTAGGGTTCCTAAGCAGCCGTTGAGCACCACCACCACTACGCCCACCGTCCGCCGCTCGTCGGGATCCCGCGCCACACGCCCGCGTTTCCGTGCCGTGCGCCCGCTGCTTCGCGCCACACGTCGCATTCCAGCCAGATCCAGAGGTGGCGGCCAGATCCGGAGCTGTGCGGTAGGCTGGGTGCCTGGGTTGCAAGGAAAGGGAGGGGAATGGCACTAGGTTGCAAGAAATGGGAGGGGAAGGTGTTGGGTTGCAGAGGGGAAAGGCTAGGAGGAGGAGAAGTAAAGGGGAGAAGGGAGGAAACCTGGGCGCCGCCTAGGCGGCTCTAGGCGCTAGGCACCAGGTCACCGCCCGACTAACGCCTAGCGCCTACTTAAACACTGAAGGGGATTAGAAATAGAGTTCCTGCTTTTGAGAGAAAGAAAGGTAATTTAGGGGATCACTTAGGATAGGAGCTCATTTAGGACTTAGGAGTACTGTTGCAACACGATTTTTTTCAAAAATATCTAAATTTAATTTTAGAAAACTAGATAGGAGTACTGTTGGAGATGCTCTTAGGTCGTAAACCTATAAGGTTGTGACAATCAGGTCCTTCAATTTACAAGTCCACATTCAATTCCCAAATTTACATAAGTGAGTTAATGTAGGTTTGAATCCAACTAAACAAGTAACTACTGGTGATATACCATAAACCAAGATGCTCCATATTACCAAAATTGGCACTAAAAACCAAGTAATGATCTGTGGTTCCAAGTTCCAATATGTACAGATGTACATTTCTCATGTAAAGAGAATTCATATTGCATCTGGTGCTTAAAAATCTATGTTCTGCCATGGCATCATCTCCAGTATCTAGAAGTTTTAAACTAGATCTCTTGCAGACTAACATCTAGAAACATGCATGTACTTGTACTCTCTAGTCTCTTTAAAATCATCACTGTTTATTATTATGCTTTGCATTAGCTGCATCCAGAAAGGAGAAAACAAATACATAGCTTACCATCGTCATCTTCATCAACCCATTTGTCCCAATCAACTTTCACAAAGTGTGGTGCCTTTTGATCATCTCGAACAAGCTTTTTCCACCATTTGGCCTCAGCTTTTTCTACAATACAAAATATGGACCTGACTCCTACGCTTATTTTGCTTTCCTGTTAAATAAAAATAAACAGTGGATAAAGAACCAGACATTTTTAACATGGAGTAAACTGCAGTCCTATAGCAATTGCATGAGCCTGCATTACCTCAACATTTACTTTGTCATTCAAATCTAGCTTTGATTCGTACAAGTTCCCATCAGTTCCAGCAGTGGCAGAGAATGAGAATACACCGTCTGGCTCCAGATTGACCTTAGCATCCTTGGCGTCGGCTAATTGTACAGTTATGTAAACTTTGTCAATCCTTTGAGCCCACCTCACTTCAGGGTGCCGACTACAGGAAAAAATTTCACTTATCAAGAAAGGACCATAGAATAAGAAATTTCAATTCCAGAACATTATTGAAAACAAAGAAAGAGCCCTTTGAAGTAAAAAAAGGTAAATCCAACATAAATACACAAAGAAGGCTAAAAACACCTCATAATCAACTAAGCCCTCTCGGTGGCTTGCTTAAGAATAAGAAAGAGGAATCTTATGGAAATAGCATGGAATAAGGTTTGATCCTATTCATGGGGATTCCGTAAATATCCCATTCCAAAAATTGAAACAATCAGGAATTATTTTACTGTCGTGGAAGTGATATCCATCGCATACAAGTGCAAATTCAGTGCTTAACTGCTTATATGGAAGACAGGTATAAAATAGCAGTTTTATGCAACCGAAAAAAACACCAAGAGAATCCTATGACACTTTCCATTGGCATTAGCTATCCAAGTTATCATGAAATGTTGTGCCTAGATCTAAAGAGCGTGGATTAACATGCAATGGTCGAAAAATCGTACGTAGGATCCACCTAGGAGCCCATTAGGTGCTTGGCACCACCCTGGCACAGCGATTTGAGGCGAGGCGACGAGCTGGACGGCCTAGGCGCCTAGGAGGTCAACCACAGTGCCTAGGCGTCATAGTTATCAAGGCGTCACTAAAGCGTCGCTTTAGCGCTAGAGCGCTTAGCGAGGGTAAGGCGTCCCAATGCCTTACCCTCCAACGTTGCCCCCCGCGCAGAGAGGCCAGGTGCGGTGCAGATCTAGCACAGAGAGGCTAGGCGCGACGCAGATCGAGCGAGGAGAAACCGAGCAGGGCGCGGCCTGGCGCGAGCGGGGTGTGGCCTAGCACGAGCAGGGCGCGAGCGGCGCACGACCATGCACAAGCAGAGCGTGGCACAGTGGGGTCAGGCGCAGAAGCAGATGAGGGGAAGAGGGAAGAGAGAAGAGGGGAAGAGGTGGCGGCTGGACTGCTGGAGCTAGAGGAGGGGACTATGGAGGCTGAGAGGAGTGGAGTGGGAAAGAGAGTTTAGGGTTTATAATTGGGCCTTAAATGGGTTGGACTAGAATTATATGAATGTGCTACTAAACTAGGCTTTAAATATATCATTATACATAATTTTAAATTTGTTATTGTAATTTTAACTAGTTTTGTAAGTTATCTAAAGTGACAATATTGCAATTTGATATTATATCATTATTTTTATGATGCTATATTGCTATTACTATTTAAAATTTACTACTTATCTATTAATATTTTTTCTTAAATACTATATTTTATATGGGCATAAGGTGTCACCTCGCCTTATGCCTTAATAACTATGCTAGGCGGTTCACCGCGACGTCTAGGCGCCTGGGCGCAGCGGCACCAAGCCCGCCCAAGCGGGGCCAGAACGCGAAAACAAGACCAGGTATGTGAAAAAAAGCACAGCGAGACCTACGGGAGAGGAGCGGGCGAGGAAAAAAGATTCGAGAGAAAAAGAGAGCTAGGGTTTGCTTGGATACGCCGCCCACAGCCGCCACTCGCCGTCACCACGCCCGCTAGCTGTAGTCCGCCACCTCACTCGGCTCAGGCCCTAAGCGCGCTGCCCTCCCACGCTGCCCTCTCACGCGCCCGCGTGACACACTCCCGCCGCGCTCCTACGCCAGTGAGGCGTGCTCCCGCTGTCCCACCGCACACCTACCGTCCCGCGCGCTCCTGGTAGACCGCATTGACAGGGTTCAATCTATCTCACATTCTCACGCTTGGTTATTTGCAGGATTTTTGCTGCACTTTGTTGGGACTTAGGATGCCAGGTCTCTAAAAAGCTAATCTGTGTATAGCTGCACTTTGTTGGGACTTGCTGCTCTACTAGAAAAGTATGGTAACTAGGCACCCAGGCAACGCCCAACTAGCGCCTCGTGCCTACTTGAACACTGTTAACATGTAAAAGAAAACAAATTTCTGAATAAGCTTTTCACACAATTTTAATTTAATTTTATCATCAATGCATCAAAAACTACATTTCAGTTTAGCAAGTAGGAAGAATATCTCACAGGTTAAAGAAAACTATCAAGGACAAAAAATTCCACACGCAAGACAAACCAATTGCCTCCAAACAGATTTTACAAGCTGCACCACCAAATGAACCACCTTATTACTTAGGGTATGTTTGGTTGAACTGTAGATTATGAAAAGACTGACGTGAGTTGTAAACCGTGAAAAAGCAACTATGAGCTGTGAAAAGGCAGCTATGAGCTATGGAAATGCTGCGAAATTATTTGGTTAGAGTAGTTGTGAATCTAAAGCAGAACGATTCCATGAAGCTTAACAATAAGAAACAGCTTTTCCATACCTCAATTAACAGCGGATATAATAAGCTCATGTGGACTAGCAAATGGATCGGACAACACAAATCATGAAGTTATGGAATCTAAGAAATGAGCAACTTTCATTTTGTACTAGCAAAAAGCCACTGTGGTTGAATAGTTTCATTCGATACTTATTTGGTTCAGCTTTTAGCTTTCTAAAAGAGAAGCTGGTTGGAAAAGCTGAAACAAACACACATTTAGCTTGCTGTGGTCAGTGACAAATTATCATCCCAAACTAAAAGAAGCTATAACAGGTAATCACCTCCAATTAACCAAAATCAAATCCTAGCGAGTCCCATCCACAGGCCCATAAACCAGGCCAGAAATATAAATATCCACAGTATAGCATCACAGGCATAACAACACCGGTATTCCGTTCAGCGGAGAATGGCAGCGAAAAGATCTACCAATACGCCAAAAGGGTGAAGCATCGCACAGATCGGGCAGGACGATTCTGCCGTGAACCGAGGCACCACCAAAACCATCTAGACTTCCTCCTAACTAACCCCCCAACTCCCAAACCACAGCAACAAACAGACCACACAAAAATGTAAACACGACGAGTACGACCATCCCTAAAGACAAGCGCACGCCGCAGACTCTACGTGCTCGCACGCTCCGTGGGCCTCCCAAGGTCTCCTCAGCCCCGCGTGGACGGCGGCGCGCCCTTCCTCCAGATCTAATCGCGCGGCGCTGGTCGGCACCAGCTCGCAGGTCTTGGCTCCCACCAAATCGCAACGAGGGAGAGGAGGAGGAAGACGGGGGGATAGCTCACCTCATGCTTCCGTTTACCGGCGGAGGGCGGCGGCGGCGGCGGCGGGTGGGAGCTAGGGCTTTGGGAGGTTTTTTGGGGGAATGGAAGGGGAGGAAGGAACGGGGAAAAGTGGAAGTGCGTGTACAAATAGGGGAACGGGAGGAAAGCGGGGGCAGTGCGGCGAGGAGGATGGGCTGGGCTCACCTGGGCTTTGACCTCGCGGCAGGGAAAGGCTTACGGCCCTCCTTGGCCGGCACGGTGCAAGGCCGGAAGGCCCACGTCCGGTCCGGTCCTCCCATCCCCCCTCGGCCCCTCCTCTCTTCTGCTCCGACCGCCGCGCGCTCACGGGATCAGCCGCCACGCGGGGAGGGAGGGAGGGAGAGGATGCTGGCGACGGCGGCGCGGTGGGCGGCGAAGAAGGGGAAGCCGAAGATGGCTCCGATCGAGCTGACGTCGCCGCCGGAGCAGGTGCAGTCCATCACGCGTTCCATCTTCGACGTCGTCAAGGAGCACGGCCCGCTCACCATCTCCGACGTCTGGGACCACGTCAAGGTTCGTTTTGGCCCTCTCCCTCCTGCTGCTACCCCTCTCGATCGCCGTCGGGCCGCCGCAGCCTTGCTGTTATTTCTCCTTTGTCTAGTCGCCGCCCTTCCAGTAGCTGGTAGACCGTTCGTCCGCGCAGTGACGCGCGCCACCTGACACCTGTTCGATGGAATGCCTCACAGGGTCGAAACTAACATTCCCTTCATCATTCTGTGCTAAACCAGCAGCGTTTGACAGATGGAAACCATCCATTTTGCTCGATGTTGTGTTCCTCTGATTGGCGCATGATTTTGCTCATCTGACAATTGAATGAAATCTTGGTGTTGTTGGTTCAGGGGGTTGGGCTGAGGGGCCTGACGAGCAAGAGGCAGATGAAGATCATGCTGCGGTGGATGAGGGAGAAGCAGAAGCTCCGGCTCATCTGCGACCACGACGGACCCCACAAGCAGTTCCTCTACACCACCTGGTTCACCAACCCCAAGAACGCGCCGCAGAGACCCAAGAGAGATCAGCAGCAGCAGCAGCAGCTCAGGGCAGAGCTTCCCAAACCATGACGAACGGCATGAACGATGAGAAACAGACAATGATGAATGTTCACTTCCAGGAATTCTAGGTTTGTCACCTGCCATCCAGGAAGTTCCTTGCTCCAGTTCCGCTTCCCTTGATCATGTTTGATTTAGCACGGTAAATGTAATGGTCTTCAGGGGACAATCACCATGGTCTGTGCCAGAATAAGATGAATTCTCATGTACTTTAGTAGCATATATATGTACATTAAACTTATAAATAATTTTAGTTCTTTACACTTGTAACAAAATTCATGGCCTTTACAAAACTCTCAGATATGGAAACTACACTGTGTTTCCTCGTATGTTAAAAATGAAAAAAAAATCAGAATGCAATCATTATCACAAATCTTTAATGACAGCACTGACGATGCTGTCAAAACTGTTGAGCATCATGGTTTAGTTTCCTGATTTTCCTTGTCACATTTCCCTGCATCACAAGAATGAAAAATTTAGAACATAAATTCCAGCTGCAGAAGCGACGAAGTTTAATTTCATTCTAGAGAAGACAGAAAACTAACAAGTCTCCTTTTCAATTCATCAATGGACTTTTCCCTCTCCCGAGCAAAGTATTTCATTGACTGCAAATTGAATGATGAAATGAGAAAGATGGCACAAGTTAACAGAATGGAAATTAAGGGGGAAAAGGGAGAATTATATCCCATACCCCTCGTCGCTGAACCTCAATTGATCTTCTTAGTGCTTCCCTTTTTGTCAGGAGATTACTGGGTGATGATTTTGTTGGGCGACGATAATTCTTTCCACGGTAAAGTATTATGGCATGGCTGGTGGTGAGCCTCTCTACTGCTATTAACACACCTCCTGTCTCAACCTCAAGCAGCATATATGTGTACTCGATCTGCCAAGCTTGATTCTGCTTGGTAATTACTTTCACAACCTCTTTATGTTTCCAGTGTTGATGAATCTCTTCAATTACACCTTCAAACACACCACGTCTCCCTGCAATGGAAAACCAAGGATGTATAGCTTTTACGGTAGGAGGGTAAATAGCTTTTATTAGTCACAAATACAAGGACACATGTAGGCACATAATACTAATTCAGTGCAAAAAGCTATACCAAGCAGCACATGTTCATCCATTTTTAGGCCGATATTTCGTAATATTCTCCTCTCCTCCTCCGTCAAGAGTTCTCTGTCTCCATCTTTCTCTGTAGGGCTCCAAGAACTATGAAGCCTTGCTAGCACCTGGTTTGATCTTTCAATCTTCTTGGTAAGCTGCAGTATGGAAAGAAGGCATTACCATTTTTTAGTTTAAGATTTCAAAAGAAGGCACAAGGAGAGTCAGATCAGAGCATACAATGGAAAGGCTCCGTTCGTGGTCTTTCAGTTCCTTCTCCAATCTATGCTTCTCGGCCTCTAGTTCAATTCTGGCATCATTGTTTTCTGCTCTTCCATGCACATGGTTGACATGGAAATCCTGATACTCTCTCAAAGTTCCCACAGAACTGTTCTCCGATGATAGTCCAACAATCATTTGAAGTGAATCAACTACCTTTAATCGAGCTTCTTCTTCCTTCTCCTGTTGGTCGTGTACCTGAGCCTCTCGTTCAATAAATGACTGAGCAACCCCACCGGGTAGAAAATCTTTGCCTCTATATAGAATAATGAAATCCTTATTCCTCAATATGATAGTTCCTCCTGTAAGATGCTGTACTGAGGAGCTTCAGTGCCACAGATGAAGATTGAAGATACAGACATCAACAGAAAGCCAGAGAAAACTGATTAAGACATAATTGGTTAAGATTTGTTCTTGTCTGCCTTCCCCTCATACTTCGAATAAAGGATCTAAGAAAGGCTGAGACAAATCCAAACGACTAATATATTTCATGAGAAACAATACTTGCCTTAAGGTTCCTGGCCATCTGTTCAGGATTGGTATTTTGGATACCAACTTTCACTGCAATCTTCACTATAAGGCTCTTTTCCCAAAGCTTCAGTATAGCAGCAGCCAAACCCTGCAATTTCATATTTCTACCTGCCAGAAATTAGCCAAGCTTATTTTTGGGCTATATGTATAAGCATCTTATGATGGATTTTTTCCGATTCTTCGATGGTTTTTTAAGGCGATGTGTGCATATGATGTTACAATATAGAGAGTCAACAATTAACCATCATATAAAGCAATAAAGCATATTCATTTGGAACTATCAATAAATTGAACTGACAAGTGTAGAACATAGGGGTTGATAGCAAACTCACCTAGGGCAAAATGCGTTGGCAATGGCCGTGCGAGCTTCCGCAGGTATGTCAGCTCCTCATCTGCTAGTGTTGGTCTCACACGAGGGGGGCATTGTCTAAATGGAGTCTTGAAGCCAGGGACAACTTCTGGGAGGAGATCAGCATCTACAGGCAGTGGTGTGTTCCACCACCAATCGATAAACCGAGGGCCCAAACTGTCCAATAGTCTGTTGACTTCTCTTTCATACAGTGTTCCCTTGATAGGTTCATCGCCCTTATGAACACCAATGCTTTGATCGTTTTCATGAAAGGTATCACCAGCTTCACCATTACCATTAGACCTTACTGGAGAAACTTCATTATTATAGTTTACAAAATCACGATGCCGCTTTGAGTTAGGTACATAATTGCTTCCTCTGTACACAAAATGTATGTCTCGTCTTGTCCAAACAACCAAGCCTCCTGTTTTAATCTAATGAAAAGGGAAGTCAAACAAAGAAACATTAGAGGTTTGAATTGAAGATTAGTACTGACTTCAACCAAAACAGTTCAAGGTAAAGATGGTTTCATTAGTTTCAGCTTAATCAGGGCACAACAGATTTCACCTGTGAAGCCTACTTAACAATTCTCTCAATTGATCAAGCAGTCAACCCATAGAGGCACCCTAATTCTCTTAATTGATCCCTTTTCTCTGCTGAAATGGATTTGCAAATTCCTAGCAACATTGGTGCACATGATGCTAAAACCAAACTCCATACTAGCTACATTGATCTACATGAAGCTGAAAATGAACTGTAGAGTTCATACTTCATAGAGATGCAATTTCTGCTGCTTTTGCATCAGCATCACCACCACAACAAGATCAATCAGTATTGAGTTGCATGCGTAAGCTGAGGAGGAAAGACGGCAATTCACTTTGCTCCAACAAACAAGCTGTTAAGTAGTAGAAATGGAAGCGAGTGATCACCTCAAGAATCTCCCTTGCCCGGTCCATGCAGCGGCGGAGCGGCTCGACGATCCGCACGCCGGCGAGCTCATGGCCCCTCGCCCACTCCCTCCGCACCTCCTCCACCACCTCACCGGTGACCCCGGCTTTCTTGGTCCGCGTCCACCTGTCCATCCCCCGCGCCGCCCGCCGGAGCCGCTCAAGCTCGGCGGCCTCCAGCTCCGTCTCCGCGCGGGTGGGCTCCCGCACCTTCTTCTCCCGCCGCAGCACCACCTTGAGCTCCTCGTCCCTCGCCGCGGCCCACGGCACCGCCCTGGCCCTCTCCTTCTCCCCCTCCTGTTCCGGCGGCGGGTCTATCGGGAGGTGGAAGGGGGCGTGGGTGGTACTACTCGTGCTCACATTGGCGATGGGTGTGCGTGGTTCGGAGAGCTCGAGGGAGCGGACTTTGCGGATGATTCCGAGGACAGCTCTGCGGGTGCGGCCGCCGGGGACGCCGGCGGTGAGGGGCCTGGCGGAGGAGGAGGAGCTGGGTTTTCTTGGCGGTGGTTTGGGGCCACGGGGCTTTGGAGGGGCCTCGGCGGGGTCCTGAGGGGTCACCGACGTGGCTGGACTCTGCGGACCGTGCAGCCACGGTGGCGGCATTGGCAGCGGCTTCGGGGACGGAGAGAAGAGGTGCAGGGGCGGTGGCGTCATGGCGGGTAGCTGTAGCCTGTAGGGGAGGAGAACGGAGAAGAGCCAAAGGATGAGAGCCGACAGCCGAGAAGTGTGTGTTCGGAATTCAGAGTGTGAGATTTTTGGTGGGCCCAAATGTCAGTGTCCAGCCCAAATTGCAAGCCAATGCCCAATAGACACGATAAGAACAGAGCTAATCAAGCATGGACAATTCATGTAGAACACTAACACCGATGCTAATTTGTCGCAGTTATCTAGCATTCGAGCTATATACTTACGATTTATTTGCAGTAAAGAATAAGATGTTACCTCCATAGCCAAGGGAAAAGATATCAGATTTGTCTGCCATTGATTCACGCATATGCAGCGTGCACGCAGAAATCGATCGATCACAAACTCTCATGTTCGTATGTACCGTGCACGTGGTTCCAAGGTTCGTTTCCACGTCAGCACAATGCCAATGTGGCCTTCCCGTGAAATTATACGTTTTGCCAATCATGGCCGATTCTACGAATTGCCATCGATGAACACAAATTCTACGAAATGCTATAGCACAAGCATTTTTCCCTTTTGTCATCGCGCTTTCAGCTTATTCGTCATTCCATTAACCCCGGTCCTCCAAAAATATCATTTTGCCCCTCGAATTGATCTAGCAATGTGTGATCTCTTATATTCTTTCGCACCGATAGTAGCAACATATTTACTCTCATTATTTGCAGAATTTGCATATGATGGTTTTCTTTTTTTCATCTGCACATTATTGTAGTGATTTTCTTTTCACATGCAAATAATTTTACATATGCAAATTCAACAAAACATGCACATGATAGTATTTCTATTTAGATATGCAAATACTTTTATGTGTGCAAATTCTGCAAATAATTTTTCATGTGAAGATAATACATAAATAATTATAGTGTTATGTTAACGTTAGTGCAAAAGAAAGTAAAAGCTCATATCGAAAAATCCGAATCTGAATCCACATCCGCATCCACTAGATTTCAAAAAACTACTACCATATCATCAATCCAAACGAATACAGAGCAGATTGGATCGGATATTATCTGACATGTTTTCACCCCTACTTTCATCAACAATTGTATAGAGGAATTATACGGAGGATAGTTGATATGTTATATATTAGAGTATGTACAGTGTGCCTATTTACATTACTTACATCAACAATTTCTTTAGTTTTATGCTTAAATTGATCTCTTTGCACGCAACTGTACATAGGATGATTGATAGGTTAAATTATTAGCATATGTCTCTATATAATATGCTCAAATTAATATACAGAGGATGATTGATTGATTTTATTTGTTTTCCATCTTAATAGGCAGTTGAGCTATTAAGAGCAAGGTTAGCGTAGACCATAGAACAAGTTGTATTTTATTTTTTATTACCCAATGATTCAACTATGACAAAACTAGGCTTACATAAATTTAAACATCATTGATGTTTCAAGCAAGCTAGCCAATGGAATGAACGAACATCCACAATCCAGATTATATCGGATTCAGATTCACAGTCTTCATTTCATTTGGCAAGAACTTATTGAAGCCCCTTAAGAGCTTCTTGTGCCCCTCAAATAGCATGCTTATACGGAAAACCACGCCGTAAATGTCGATCCTGCAAAAAAACCAAAAATCAAAAAATATATTAGTGATATATAAAAACTAATAACATTATTTATATATCACTCTATTCTAATCAACCATGAGGGTGCAAGTGATCTAGATGCATGCATGGCTATAACCAACCTCTTGCTCTTGTAATCACGCATAACTCCAACAAAAATTTGGTACATTTCAGGATCATGCGGGAATGTGTCCTTTATGGCCTCAATGTATCGAATTCCTTGGTTAATCGTCACCTTTTTCACGGGTGGCTTGAAAGTAGGTGGCTTGGCCGACCTTCACAATGAAGAGAACAAATAGAACACCATTATAGGAAGGATCTTTTGTAGAAAATTTTAGGAAATTAAAATTGATGTTACTAAGATTAGATTTCAAACAGTGCCCAAATACATGAAATCTGAAGCATCACAAAATGCTAGAATCACTTGATTACAGAATGACTACTAAAAAAGAAAGAACAAAACTACTCACAGGCATCCTCTCCCCATGGCTCTCGCTTCTTGATACAGTTCCTCGCTAGAACAAACCTTGACACTCTACCATAACCTCCTATGGTATTGTATATATAAGCTATATGGATAGCCGAGAAACTAGAATTTTTCTTCTTGTTTTAATCTCCCCCGATTGTTTCCTATTTTGCAAGAGCCACAGATAAAAACCTGCTAGTTTTTTTGCAAGAGCCGTAGATAAAAACTTGCCACTTTTTTTTGCAAGAGCCACGGATAAAAACCTACCACTTTTGTTCTTCGGTTACAAAGTCATAAAAATCTACTAATTATATCTATTTGTGAATCTATTGTGTTCACACGTGGGACCATCCACGTCGCCCCATGGGCTTCTGTGTGTTTCGTTGCGGTCCTTCCAGTCACTGTCGTTCGATGTGGCTTCAACTCTTCCTAGGCCGTTTGATCTTCTTTGCTTGTGTTCACTTCTATTTTGTCACATTTTCTCGGTGGTGATGGTTCATGGTGGTCTTTCTGGTTTATACGTGGGGCCAGTGTTTTATTTGCGAGTTGAGGTGCACTATGTTGGGTGTACGCTTTCTTTTCTCTCAGTAGTGGTTTCCCAATGCGCTCTGAGCATCTGAGATAGAGTTTTGATCCATGCTCTTGGACCATGCATGTTGCTTTCGATGGCAGGTGGCCCCTATGGAGTCCAATGTTTCTATGGTGCAGTGCACCTGGTGCATGTGTGTTGCTATACATGAGCTCTGCTTGATATGACCTGCTATCTGTTAGGTGGGGCACTGCTCATGGACTATGAGTGTTACTACGGATGATAGGTGAGCCTTACGGACATGGTTGTTTGTGCAGTCCAATGCACTAGGTGCATGGGTGGTTTCGTTTTGCTGCGTCTTGTTGTACATGAGGTATGCATGATATGTCATATTGTCTGTGTGTTGGAGCACTATAGAGGACTACACATGTGGTTGGTCGCCATGAACTGCTCCCTTCCATCAGTGGTGCTTGTGCGACAACGACATGTCGGTCTACGGAGGTGTGGTCTTTCTTTGATCAATTATTGGTGATTTATAGATGACCATGCTTTCTTGGTCTACGTCATAGAGATCGACACACATGCACCTTGCCCACGTCGTCTACCGTGCTTATGGCCTCAGTTTTTCTGTTCGATGGACATGTGTATCCTATGTTCTAACATTACTTTGTACAGTATGTGGGTTATTTTATTGGTCTATAGGTTCTATATGGCGCTTCGTCCTATTGCTAGTCGACACGCAGCTTCCCACCCCACCCCACCCCTCTACTCGGCTTCTTGTGCTGGCACTGTGGTACCATGTACTCCTGGAGTTCTGGTGAGGTAAATAGGATCAGAAGGTGGTGCTTCTTGCCTCTTTTTTGAGTCCTTTCATTTCCTTTGGCCTCTTTATAGCTATTTCTTTCCACATACTCGTCTGCTCTCAACGATAATGGTAAATGTTCTTCCTTTGTTCTTCATTTGCTTCTATCTCGTTGATTATGTCTTTATGATGTAGAAAGGCTTGGTGCTACATTATTTGCTGGTCTCTCCGTGAACTTCAGCATCACCTTGCTTTGGGCTTCTTTGAGTGATTATTTCTGCTCCACGCCGGCCGTGTCGCCTCAGCTAGCCTCAGCCTCCCACTGCACCGTTGGATCGTCTCGTCTTTGGTGTAACGTTAATGGGTCTATGTAGTGAAGAGGTTGAAAACTTCGCCACCAACTTTTTCTCCTTCCCATAATCCCATTGGGTCGAGCCCCAGCCCAACCGAGACAGGCGCCCCATCCATCCATCCATCTGACTACCTCGTCTCCACCTCCCGATCGCCCCTCCGCAGCCGGCGCCGCGCATGGCGACGCCGCTCGCACGTGCGCCGTTGCTCCGGGGCCAGCCCGTGGCTTGCCCTGCCTCCGTCCGTCTCGCCACACGCGGCCAGCTCCGGCCGTCGGCGGCAGCCTCCGCCGGAGTCGGAACCGGAGCAGGCGTCGCCGGTCCCGAGCTCCGCACGTGCAGGAACTGCAAGAAGCAGTACGACCCGGCGGCGAACCACCCATCCGCATGCCGCTACCACACCGCCCACTTCGGAGGTGAGGAACGCTGGCCTAATCCTGTAGTATCACCCGTGCAAAAATGATGTTTTTAATCTTGAACAGTGGATTCTTGAGCGCAATCGGTAGCCGTATGAATTGGCAGAGTATTAAAATTAGTTCTTCTGGTGGTTCAATGAGATCAAACTCAGTTTTTCGTTGCATTACTCGCCCACACATTGTTTAAGGTGTGCATTTGTGGGTAGAATGGTGGGCGGCTTGAGTTGATGCACAACATTTTAACTTCATCGATCCTGTTTCATAAGCTGACATGAGCAGCAAACCCAATTGAAATCCTTCACCACTTCACAATGCCCATGTGCTAGCTTAGTTCTTGGAGTTTGGAACACATGAAAAGGAAACTTGACAAGAGGTTTGAGTACATGTTTCAACGGAATTGGAGGGGCATACCGCATACTAGAGGAAATTTAACTCCATTCCTTTGTCCCAAATAACTCTTTGAGGAAAAAAGAGTCCTAAGGATTTTGATGCTACAGAGTTCCAATGAAAAATCCTAAAGGGATCTTAGCAAGTTAGCATTTTGAATAGAAAGAATTCTAACTGACTTGTTTATTATCAACTAATTACATTTTATGGTTGCATTAATATGTTCCTAAACGACCAATCTCTGTCACTCCAGGAGAAACAAAGAGAAAATTTGAAAGCGTCTATGCCGGTGGAACCATGGATACTCCAGATTCAGGCAAAGTGTTCCAGTACTGGCATTGTTGCGGATCAGATGATCCTTTTG
Organism: Zizania latifolia; assembly: GCA_000418225.1. Lineage (NCBI taxonomy): Eukaryota > Viridiplantae > Streptophyta > Magnoliopsida > Poales > Poaceae > Zizania > Zizania latifolia. Next base: position 294,784 of record KE371152.1, on the reverse strand, counting down.
ATCTTGGCTGTACTGCTTCTCCTCACTGTTCATACGATGACTGAATACCTTTATGTGTGCATTGTGATTCTACTATTCTCTCACATGAATACTTTGTCCATATTGCCCTTGTATGTCAGAGACTCAAAACAACATTTTTTTATGTCAAATATAACTTGTTACTTGTTAAGCTCCTTCATTTCTTTTGGAAATTGAATGTTCCCTCTTGGTATGTATTCAATCCATTCATTGTTGTTCCATTGTTTGATAGGTTATATTACACATGCAGTTGTCAAATGCCATTCTTCACTAGCAAATTAGGCTTTTAGATGGATTTGGAGATATGGTATTCAGTACACATGCATACAATAACAACAACAACAACAAAGCCTTTTAATCCTAAGCAAGTTATGATTCAGTACACATACATATTTTCCATTTTTTAGAAGGTGAACCTGATGAATCTTTTACGGCCCTAGATGAGGAATCGGAGTGATACTTTACTGCTAACTAGTAAGTGAAGTCCGTTGCCACTCTACTGAAACTGAAACTGAAACACTATTGTGTGACTGATGAATATTATTAGTATCTTGTACTTTTCAACATTATTCTCCCTTGGTATGCTTTGTGTTTACATTATGGCTGCAAGCATGTCAATATGCCATGCAAATATGCAATAGAGATAATAGGAGCAAGCTCTATATTTGCAAGATATGCATTATGAAATAAGGGCTCTGTGAGAAAACACCTCTAACAAAGGGAAATTAAGTATGACAGGTTCATGATGAACACAAGTGATCCAATAAATCCAACATGAATGAGGTAGAGAATAACAGTGGACATGAACACATATAAGTAAATGTCTAACCACAGTGTGAGTTCAATTTGAAACTCCTCCTACAATATCAATACTACCTCTTGAAATTCCTATATGATATGACTATGACAATCTTGAAGCATCTGAGGCCTATTCGAAATAAAAGAACAAAACTGGATCTTTGTTGGAAAGAATGCACTTCAGACAAGAGAATCCTTTGGAGATGAAATCGAGCCTTTCTTCTCCTCATCAAACTGAGCTTCATCGTCATCACCCTTGCCTTGCTTGGCTGCAGCCTCACGCTGCACTGGGGAATTCCCTTTCGTTGTAACCGATTGCTGGTAAAGCACCCCTCCAGCCAGAGTGAAGAGCAAGCAAACCAAACCAAATGAACTCGCGTGCTTGTCCCAGATCATGACATTGATTGCAACCGTGAGGAACTTATTGACAACCCCTGTCACCGTGAAAGCCGTGGCAGAGATCGCCTTCCTCGCTGCAAAACCAAAGAAGCTGATGAGCAGGCCAAACACACAGGACAAGGAGACAGCCACGAAGGCATCAAGCTCGAACCAGCTCCCGGCCCTTGATTCGATGGCTCTGAAGACTGACAGGTGCTCTCCCGTCAAGAACCAAAACACTGGCGCAATTATCAGAGAGAGAAGATTGTTGTAGAGCACAAAACCCCATGTGTTGAGCCCCAGGTGTGTAACCATGTGCTTGATGTACACCATCTCAGTGGTTATGGTCACTAGGTAAGCAGCTGCCCACGAGTAGGCAGTGAGGGTGAAGGCCGAATCCGTCATCACATAACCAGCAGCGCCTCCCAAGATGATCACGAGGGACAAAAACGTGAGCTTGGATGGGCACGGCTGCTTCCTGAAGGCGGTGTCGGCAATGGCGACCAGCAGCGGGGTCAACGACCTGAACACGATGAACGTGTCGACGTTGGCATGCTTGAGGAGGTGGGTGTTGGTGAATATGGCGAGGTAGAACACGAGAGCGGCCGGCGCAAACTTCTTTGCAGTGCGGAGGTTGAAGGGATCATGGTGCAGGAGCCCGATCTTGCCGAGCGTCCAGACTCCGGCCACCGATGTCAGGTACTGCAGGGAGGTCAGGAGGCCAGGGTAGCTGAACTTGGTGATGGCGTACTTGTTGATGATGGCGAGCAAGCTCGAGCACAGAGCATATCCTATCACCAGGCTGCTCGTTCCGTACGCCTGCTGCGCCATGACCAGAACTCGAAGATGTATTCACCTGACCAGCCGGAGCTGCAAAACTCGATATCAGAAGAAAATAACCAGAAAAAAGGACATTGCTAGTGAAAGATTTGAAGAAAAGACGACGAAACAAGAGAATAAGATGGGCACCTCGAAGAAGGAAGACGAGTTCAGGCGACTCCGTGGGCAAAAGGATGGACGGTCCAGGTGGGTAGGGGATTTGGACGAAGACTCCGCAGGTAGCAACCATCCAACACGCAGGGACGGGACGGGGGAGGCGGACGGATGCTGCTCCGACGCGGCAGGAGCTAATCGGCCGAGATCTCGTCGGAAAGAATTGATTTTGCTCGCGTTAGGGAGAAACGAAATGCAGAGGAACACAAACCGACGACGAGCAGGCGGCCGGCCTACCGGGAGGAGCGCTTGTAACGAAAGCCCGATACTTGGATCCCCAGTCTATGGCGGTAGACGCGATGGACTAGCCGCCGGCAAGCGCCGAGCCTGAACGAGCTTGGCCGGATCGGGAGACCCGGGGACAGGGGAGGAGAGGCAGGAGGGGGAACAAGCGGACAAGGTCAGAAGAGGGAGAGACCGAGAGAGAGGAAGGTGGAAATTTTTTAATAATCGTTTTTTATTTGGAACTAGAGTTACGAGCGGTTAATTTTAGAGAATCATACTCTGTTTGATCGAACGGTAAAAATCCTATCGTCAAACCAATAATTGATAGATGATGATTAATATAAAATATTTTGTATTTATCTAGTCAGGTGCCTCTGTTGTTTGAGGCACAGTCACAAATGGTCTGTAGGTATTGAGCTATTGAGCTAACGTACCTACTATGGCTATTGACATGATATGAGCCGTACCAAGCAAGCAGTCATATAAATGATAGGACCTCAGTATACCAGCTAATTCATCACGAGATATCTCTAGTTCTTACATGACTCACCCATGTATACTAATCATAAGATCTTACTAATCATAAGATCTCATGACTAATCGTAAGTAAAAAAGGTAGTTCGAAAGGAACTTACGGAGGCATGAGCTGACGAGTCCATGTGAGTGGGGTAGGTTTCTTCTATCCATGTCGCACAGGTGGATCGTCGCACACATGCACAAGATGAGCATACAAGTTGATCTATGCATCAAATGTAGTAGGATCATACTCCTCGTCCTCCTCGTACATGTCTCCTAGTGTGTTCTCCTAGTGCTCCACCTACTAGGCCATCCTCAAGTGTCCTGGTGTGTGCCCCGAAATCTCTTCCTAGTGAGCCTGTTTATTTACACAATGTTATTATAGGTAGTTTGTTTGTTAAGTTCTAAAGAGTGCAAAATAATATAGAAGGATAGTTCTCCCCCTAGTGTATATGTCATGGCACCTAGAGCACAATGACGCACGAGAAAACCTAGCATAACCTAAATTGTCTCATCACACGATACTACACGTAGCTCTCGACCTAGATATCATCATCGTCAACTACCACAATCTCTCTAGTGAACTGCACCTGTGCTTATCAACGTTGTCACTGTACAAGTTGTTGTCATTATATAAGCGGGTGAACATCACCAAGCCAAATAGCTAGAGGATGTATGCCTATAGATGATTTGGTTCTGATGTATTCTGTTTCTATTTTTTTAAACGGACGAAAACTTTTCGCTTCGTTGTAACAACCTTCTACTGGTGTGTATATGATTGTTATCCCTTCTACTAGTGTGTATATGATTGTAGCAGTTTCCTCTGGCCTTACGTACATTATCCCAATTTCCAAAATCCGTATTAAGCCCATCCTTTTCTAGAGAAGCACATCCGTAGCCGTCTCTGTAAATCAGATCTAAGCTTATCAAGATAAGTAAACAAAATAAGATCAAAACTTGAGGGCGTCAGCAACTCGACATCGGCACAAGCTGCACGAGTCATGGCGATAAAGCAGCAGGGTACGTCGGCACTTGGCAGGTATGGCCTGTGGCAAGAGCCAACAAGGCAAGGTGTAGTGGATGTGTATGTCAGAACAACACGAAGCCATAAATGTCTCACTTAATCACTGTTCACTAATCACATTCACATCGTGGGCATATGAGTTTTGCTTGAGTTTTCTTTTTCCCCGATTAAGTATAAACTTCACCAAGTTAATTACGATTTGGTCCACTCCTAAACACTGCAAATTTAGGGCACATAAAAATTGTTCTCATAGATCAAAATGTCAGTCATACATTCACAGTATTGTATGGAGAAATATGAAACGTTGAGGAGAAAAGTTCTGAGCAAATATGCTACGGCGGTAAGTCCTACCAAGATCAACACATCTTTCAGCTCTATTCCCACACTCAGACCATGTTCCTTAGTCCATATCAAAATCCTAAGCTTCGTCTCATTTCAGTTTAAAAATGTTTCAACCAGTCACCCTTCAGTCCTTCACATCTCATGACAACAAACAATAATCCCTTGGACAACAAATAATTTGACAGCCGTGAAAAAAAAATCTGGGAGACCAGGGATCGGTATTTGTTTCGTTCATCCTGTAAATGATTTGAGGTTCTAAAATGAGTTAATTGCAGCAGCTGTGAGCACTGGAATACAGTAACATAAGTCATGATGCTCAAGATAGCCCCTTACCTAATCCTCCTTCTGCCCAACATCAAACTTTGCAATGAAGAAACCAATTGTATCCAGTGATGATGATGGATCAAACCTCTGCACAAGTTCTGCTTCATGCTCTGTCAACCACTCCCTGCATACACAATTTGTTTCAGTTTTATACTTTTAGCAACATACATTTGAGGTGGGAAACATGATTTCAGGAGTGGTACGGAGTATATGATTGTGCCCCACATACTCGCAGGATTATAAAAATGACTTGTCCATCAGTTGACAGTTTGATTGACCCATCAACCCATGGCCCCTAAAATGTCTTGTGTATAAGAATAGATCAAGTTAACTGAGATTTCTGATGCCTAGGCATGTGGGATGCTTATCACATTATCATGGACTCATGGTATTCTCAAGTGAATATCATGAGTTCATGACTATGTTACTTTGTGATGCAAGCCAAGCTAGAACGTTCCGCTGCATCCAAGTTTTCCAACATTACGTCATAATAAAGTGTTTTCAATGCACTGAAAAGAAAGAATCTTACTCATTGTATGTCTGGTTCGATAGCTTATAAGAACCAACAATACCAGGCCCTCCAACTTTTGGGTGCTGAAAAGGATGGACAATAACAATGCAATTATGGAGCATACCAAAGAGTAAACATATTTTTATGTAACTACAGAGATATGAGAAGCATACCTTCCTTACCTAAGTAAGAAATATACCATATATTAATCTTTACTCCTTAAAAAAGAAGAGCTGAGACCTTGAGGGTGACGGTGTGTTCTATAGCCATCACCCCATCAAGATCTTTTGTGGCTAGATATATCTAGACATGTGTGAGCTGTTTGCAATATCTTTTGTAAAAAAATGTATTCTTTGCATATGTGTGCAGGTTTTTGGTTGATCCCAGTCATGTGCATAATTTATAGAAATAAGGATTTTTTTTCAACTCTAAGTTTATAGTATATTTATAAGACATCCATCTCAACGTGTGGGCATGTCTCTAGTTTGAAACCATAGTTGTTACGGCGACGATATATCGTCGCCATATTGCTATGGCGGTTTTTGGCTATTCGCCACACACCGCCGTAGCGACGAAGGCCTATGGCGGGCGCCACAGGAGCGTGGCACT
>KE371152.1:277425-288651 GCA_000418225.1 Zizania latifolia | reverse complement strand
AGAAATGGGCTTTAAATGGGCTGGACTTTAAATAGACTGTTTGGTCAAATTTATATAAATAGATTTTTAAACTGAACTTTTAAATATAATATTAGGCATAATTTGCAATTTTAATTATATATTTTTTATCTTATAAGGTATCTAAAGTAACAAAATTGTAACTTGTTATTGTATTGCTATTTTTATAATACTATATATTGCTATTGTTATTTGTAATTTAGTACTTATATATTGATATATTTTTCTAAATCCTATAAGCTATTTTTCTATATTGTTCGTCACGCCGATGTGTCTATGGCGACGCCACGCCACGCCGCGCGCCATAAGCGCTGTAAAGTTGTGAAGGTGGTAGGTCGCCGCGTCGCCGTAACAACTATGTTTGAAACAAAAGTGTATGCCAGGCTATGTTGTAACATCCCAGCTTCTAAAATCCGTATTAGCTCAACTCTTATAAACAGTGAAACTCCATGTGCATAGCATCCCCAGTTACACTTCCGTTCTTGCTTCAACCTATAAAGGATTAAAGGTTAACTTGAAGGTGCTATAGCATGAACACATAGGTCCATATGCTAGCCTCAACCTATCTAAACTCTGTGAAATACACCATGTGCCACACAGGCCACCACTAATGGGCCAGGGTATTACATATGCACAAGGTTTATTTTGGCACTGTGCTGTCTAAAGTGGCATGTTATTGGTTTTAAATCAATCCCACCAGCCTACTCATTCACTACGAGACTGACCTAAATTATGGTTTGTTGAATACACAACACAACATTTGGCTAGTACATATTGAGAATTTTCGTTTAATAAAGTGCTGCTTCATACTTCCATGCATTGCAATCTAGGAATTTACACTTCTGAGTGCATGAATCATAATGTGATTCAACAAAATAGTGATGAAATTTACAGAGGCCATTCCACTCCCCAGCAAAGCTGCTGCCTGTACTGAGCAGATCATGGAACTTACCTGTGATCCTAGTGACAGAAACTTGTATGTATCCAATGCATATCTGACCAAAGCCTCATTCTCACCTGGATTTATAGTGCACCTGTAAAGAAAAAAACAACCAATATATGTGATATGTAGATACTAGATGAAATAACTGTAAAAGTAATATGGTTTTTAAAACAACCAGGATTAAGAATCAAAATCTTCCATTGAAGTTCTCAAGGATGAAAAAAATATTTCCACAGCAGTTTATACATAATTACAGATGGACCAAAGTTTACTGATTCATCCCTAAATACCAACAAAACATGCATGTAAACCTAGATAGGCACGACCAAGATTATATGTTTTCTTTATATTACTGGTACATCATATAAGTGTAGAAGATTAGAATTGGGGGCAATTGGCCACACCCTAAACCAGGTGGGGCGCCTTTATTTATAGCCGCATAGGCAGGTTACAATCTGATTTACAAGGAAAGAATAACCGTCTCAAAAACTTACCAAAGCAGGGCAGCAAATCAGGGCAGGTCTGATCCTATTGATAGACCTGCCTAATATACAATGGACAGCATAATCTATTGCCTAATACCCGCCTGCAGTCGCAGCGGGAGGCTCCCGGACGCAAAGACTGGATCAGAAGTCGATGAACAATGGAGTTGGGAGGCCCTTCGTCATGATGTCCGCAAACTGATGGGAGGAGGGCACGTGGAGCACCCGAACCTCACCAAGGGCCACCTTCTCGCGCACGAAGTGGATGTCGATCTCGATGTGTTTCGTGCGCTTGTGGTGGACCAGGTTGGCCGTCATGTATACGGCACTGACGTTGTCGCAGAAGACAACAGTGGCAGATGGCAGCTGGAGGTGGAGCTCCTGAAGTAGCTGGCGAAGCCAACAGCACTCTGCCACGACATGGGCCACAGCGCGGTACTCGGCCTCAGCGCTGGAGTGGGACACCGTGGTCTGGCGCTTGGAAGACCAAGAGACCAGATTATCGCCGAGGTAGACGCAGTAGCCGGAGGTGGAGCGTCGAGAGTCTGGGCAGCCGGCCCAGTCGGCGTCGGAGTAGGCAATCAGTGTCTGAGTGGAGCCGCGCCCAATGTGAAGACCCGAGGAGAGTGTTCCTTTCACATAGCGCAAGATGCGCTTGATCAGCGCGTGATGAGGCTCCCGTGGGGCGTGCATGAAGAGGCACACCTGCTGGACTGCGTAGGCCAGGTCAGGACGAGTCAGAGTCGGGTACTGGAGGGCCCCCGCTAGGCTCCTGTACTCTGAGCTGTCCTTCTTTGACAAACGGTCGCCCTCATGGGCGGAGAGCTTGGCATGAGTGTCTACTGGGGTCGCTGTAGAGTGACACTCAACCATGCCCGCACGCTGGAGAAGGTCGATGGCGTACTGTCGCTGAGACAGAAAGAGGCCGTCGGAGGAACGCGTGACGGCGATGTTGAGGAAGTGAGGTAGTGCGCCGAGGTCCGTCATGGCTAACTCAGAGCTGAGTCAGGCCATGATGCGCTGGAGGAGAGCCGAGGACGAGGCGGTGAGGACGATGTCGTCAACGTAGAGCAGCAGGTAGGCGAGACTTGTCCCCTCGCTGAAGACAAATAGGGACGTGTCGGAGGTGGCTGCGACGAAGCCGAGCTAGCGAACAAAGGAGGCGAACCGCTGGTACCAGGCCCGCGGAGCCTGCTTGAGCTCGTAGAGGGACCTCTGCAGGAGGCAGACGTGGTCTGGAGCAGCAGGGTCGACGAAGACTGGTGGCTGCTGGCAGTATACAGTCTCGTCGAGGTGGCCGTGAAGAAAAACGTTCTTCACGTCCAGCTGGTGGATCAGCCAGTCGCGGGAGGTGGCGATGCTGAGGACGGTCCGGATGGTGACCGGTTTGACAACCGGACTGAAGGTTTCGTCGTAGTCGACACCCTCACACTGGGAGAAACCACGGACCACCCAGCGCGCCTTGTGGCGAGCAAGGGACCCATCGGCATGGAACTTGTGCCGGAAGATCCACTTGCCCGTTACGACGTTGGCGCCGAGAGGACGGGGAACGAGACGCCAGGTGCTGTTGTCGAGAGGGCCTGGTACTCGTCCATCATTGCAGTGCGCCAATTGGCATCGGCCAAGGCACTGCGGTAGTTCGTCGGGAGCGGGGACGGCGCGGGCGAGGCAGAGGCCGTCAGGCCCTCGTAGCTGACCCGCGGAATGGCACCTGACATGGTCCTGGTGGTAGGACGTGGTGGAAGAGGCGGAGATGGCGGCACCGGGACAGCATGCGGTGCAGGTGCTGCCTGAGGTGCAGCCGCAGAAGGGTCCGAAGGCGCGAGTCGACAGGTGTAGAAGTGCGGGAATGGGGGCACCAGGTGTGCAGGCCCACCCGGAGTGGAGGCGCCGTCCGCAGGGTTGCAGCCCGTGCTCGGGGCAGGCTGTAGGTCGGCTGGAGTGGCCTAGCTCGGCATGGCTGGGGCAGGCAGGACCTCCTCCTCGCCAAGGGAGGTCCGGCCAGCCTGGCCAGGAGGGAGCACGGCAGTCAGGGGCGGTTGCTCAACGTCCAGAGTGGACGGAGCGTCCGCGACAGAGTTACCACCTGCATTGTTAGTAGGACAATATACCGAATTCCTGTTGACATCAAGTAGAAAGTCAAGGGAGTTAGGTGGCAAGGTGGGAGAGCTGGTGGCGAAGGGGAAGGAGTGCTCGTCGAAGATGACATGACGTGAGATGATACGCCGAGTGGAGAGGTCAAGGCACCGGTATCCTTTGTGAGCCGAGGGGTAGCCGAGGAAGACACAAGCTGTGGATCGAGGTGCGAGCTTATGAGGTGATGTTGCCTGCAGGTTAGGGTAGCACAAACAGCCGAAGACACGAAGATGCACATAAGTAGGAGGGGTGCCATGGAGACGGAAGTAGGGAACTTCATTGCGGATGGAGGAGGAGGGGTGCCTGTTCAGCAAGTAAGTGGCTGCAGCAAGGGTTTCGGCCCAGTAGGGTGGTGGTATAGAGGCTTGTAGAAGTAGGGTTCGGATGGTATTATTTAGGGTGCGTAGGATGCGTTCAGCTTTACCATTTTGCGAAGATGTATGTGGGCAGGAGCAGCGCAACAGGATGCCCTTGGCAGCGAAGGAGGAGATGGCTTTGTTCACGAACTCCGTGCCGTTGTCCGCCTGAAAACATTTGACAGGGAGGCCAAACTGCGTGTGCGCATAAGCAACGAACTCAAATAAATGCTGCTGCACATCAGATTTATGTTTGAGGGGAAAAGTCCAGCAAAAATGGGTATAATCATCCAGACACACGAGATAATAAGAAAAACCAGAGTTGCTTTTTATTGGGGATGTCCATACATCACAATGAATAAGTTCGAAAGGAACAGAAGTGCTGGATGTTGATGAAGTAAAAGGAAGGCGCGTGTGTTTGCCTAGCTGGTAGGCGTGGCAAATACCGCGATCTACTTTATGACAAGAGATGAAATTCTTATTTTTTAGGACATCTAATGCAGCAGGAGCAGGGTGCCCGAGGCGACGGTGCCAAAGAGACGACGAAACGGCAAGGTGACAGGATGGTGCAACAGGTAAAGTGTAGAGGTCTCCGTCACTAGCGCAGCGAAGCATCACTCGTCCCGTCCGAGGATCCTTAACAGAAAACCCAGAGGCATCAAACTCAATGGAGCAATGGTTGTCACGGGTGAACTGTCTAACAGAGAGTAAATTACGCACAATGGAAGGAACAACTAGAACATTATTAAGGACAAAATCTGAATTTGTTGTAGAGAGAATGGAATGACCACTAGATGTAACAGGAATGCGAGTACCATTGCCTACTAAAATGGAGGTAGAGGGGATTTGGGGCTGGAGTATTATACCATCTGATGCCGTCATGTGGGAGGTGGCGCCAGAGTCCACCCAAGGAGATGCGCCTTGCACTGTCAGCTGCTGCAAGGCAGCAATCAGACCTGCCTGATCCCAGGTCGGAGCGCCGGAGGATGCTTGGAGCGGAGCGAAGACGGTGTTGGCTTGTGGGGCTGCGCCTAGAAGACCCCCCTGGTGGTGTCTGGGCTGTCCGCCAAATCCACCAGAGGCACCAGGGTTGCTGGAGCCGCGGGAGGAGCCCTGGTTGCCATAGCCGAAGCCGCCGTGGCCGCCGGGGGGTGTGACGCGTTCACCGGGGTTGACGCGCTCGCCGGTCCAGGGGTTGAAGCCCCAGGGCTGGCGTTTGCCGTCCTTCCTGGTGTTGCGGCGATTACCATCGCCTCGCGGCTGCTGTTGGTGCGGCTGCTGCTGCTGGCCAGCGCCCGACGACGAGAAACGGCCACCGGAGTCACCGGGGAGGGTTGCGACGAGGGCTGAGGCAGCACGCACCTTATCCTCGTTCTTCAGACGGAGTTCCTTGAGGAGGAGCTGATTCCGGGCCGTGGCGAAGGTGAGGGTCACCTGCCCGGCTATGTTGTCGGCGACGGAGGAGTACTGTTCGGAGAGGCCGCGCAGCAGGTTGAGGACGAGGTTGGACTCAGAGACAGGCTGGCCAACGTCACGAAGGGCGTCGGCGGCCTCCTTCATGCGCACGCAGTAGTCGTCGATGGAGGAGTCTCTCTGAGTCATTGAGTGGAACTCGTGGCTCAGGAAGATGGCACGAGGTGCCTTGTTCGCCTGAAAGACGTCAGTGATGGCTTTCCACAGCTGGCCGGCCGTCTGGTTGTCGCCGTCCATGGCGAGGTTGAGGACGGGATCGGAGACGGAGCCGAATATCCAGCTGCGGACGCAGTGGTCGGCTTGTCCCCACGCCTCGTCGGTGGGTGGAGCGGAGGAGGTTTCGAGGTGTGTCAGCAGCCCGAATTTCCCGTACATGGCGCGGAATGCAGACGACCACTTGGTGAAGTTGGGGGGCTTCAGCTCAAGGGTCATGGGAACGTGAGTCTTCACGCTCACAGCGGCATAGGGGCAGAGGGCCGGCGAGATGGGAGCAGCAGCCATGCCGTGAGCAGGGGAGGAAGAGGTTGGCGGAAGGAGGGGGAAGAGGAGAGAGGCCCACGATCAGATTAGTCTCGTGATACCATGTAGAAGATTAGAATTAGGGGCAATTGGCCACACCCTAAACCAGGTGGGGCGCCTTTATTTATAGCCGCATAGGCAGGTTACAATCTGATTTACAAGGAAGGAATAATCGTCTCAAAAACTTACCAAAGCAAGGCAGCAAATCAGGGCAGGTCTGATCCTATTGATAGACCTGCCTAATATACAATGGACAGCATAATCTATTGCCTAATAATAAGAAATAATTCTTGTAGATTGCAAACTGTACTATCATGACATTTGGGTTCTGTTCTTTATGGAAGACCTATAGAGAGTGGAAAGGGGGGCAATACTATTGTAGTTAGGAGATAAAGAAGGTGCTCAATTTTGTAGCTATCGCCAGTAAGCAACAGTTTCAATTGATATGAATGTAGCCATGCAACACTAATTATCTGGAACAACAGTAAATAATCTTTCATTAACAACAGGAGCTCAGTAATTTTTGTCATGGTTCCAACTACACATATAATAGATATTTGAATGCCACGTGTATTTTTTACTCTGTATCAATAACATTCTTTTACCTTCTATCACAGTAATAATATGATAAAATGTTGAACAGACTCACGTAGAATAAACAATCACCCCACCAGGGCGAACTAGCTTAACAGCTTGATCAAACATTTTCCTCTGGTACTTTGAGTGATTTCTCAGTGATTCCAGTGTTTCCTGCCATGGCGCAATGCGTGAAACATCAACAGAAGTTTTAACAAAGTCATAGCATAATAAATACTCATGCTTAGGTGAAAAGGTGCACATCAAACATCTAAAACATAAGTAGATCACAACATACAAGAAATTTGGGCATTCCAATTTCCAAGAATATTTCAAGATAAATGCTTACAGCATATGCAACACCATAGGCAGTTGATAGAATTAGTCAATGAGATGAACAACTAAACATTTTTTTGAAGTTAAACAGTAAGAGAGGCTCCTACTGGGAACTTTATTGAGAGAGGCACAAAAGCCCCCACACAAACGAGAGAGCGAACAGAGCAAGAGGGGTGTCATGGGCATGGGATTGGAGGCCAAGGCCCACAACCAAGCCCAATATAGGGTGTGAACAGTACTCATGCGGTATTGTAGTAGCAATTTAGGATTTTTAGTTTAGAGATATGATTGGGTTTCTTATTTTAGAGATAATATTAGATTGAGTTGTAATCTATTTTCTAGATTTTAGAGATTAGATTCTTGAGAGCCAAGTCATGCCATCTAGACATCTATATAACAATGGGTTGTATCTCTATTTCATAAAGCAATGGAGAATTAGTCTAATCTCTCCCTAATGTTTATCATCCCAGTCTAAGGCCCTCTCATCCCTAGCTGTCGACGCCGCCCGACTATCCTCCCGACGGTGTTTATCCCGTCGTGAATTCGATTCATGACAACTAATGTCATGGGTATGGGCCCAAGGCCCACAACCTAGCCCAATATAGGGCGTAAACAGTACCCACACGGTACTGTAGAAAAAGTTTAGAAATTGTTGGTTTAGAGATAAGATTAGGTTTCTTTAGAGATAAGATTAGATTGAGTTGTAATCTATTTCCTAGATTTTAGAGATTAGCTTCTTAAGAGTCAAGTCATGCCATCTATATAAGGATGAGTTGTATCCCTATTTCAGCTCACTGCTCACTGCTGATCTAGTGATCTCTGACTCTGATCTTTGCTGAGTTTTGGTCTTATTTTCAGCTCCCTTTATCTTTTTTTGTTCGGTATGACACACCCGCGCTCATTCTCCTCCCATTTTTTCCATCTTTTTCACTAGGGAGCAATATGAATGTGTTGGCCTGTTTACCTTTCTGGTTGCTTGATCAAAGTATTATAATTTATAAATGTTGTCTTTTTTCTATATAACACACCCATAACATCATTTTCCTTTAATGTATTTTGCATTTTTTTCTACATTAGAAGAGGGAGTTTGTTTCTATCTTAATAGCTAGTTTTGTGTTACCTTTCGCTCCACTGGTACCCCCTCAATTTTAGTGTCCTCACTGCTGCTAATTTATTAACATAAATTTCTAGTGTGAGTGTTAAAAGATTTCCAACATGTTAGTTTACTTGCTAAATATAATTGGAATGGTATTTATGTTTAACATTTGTATTGCTCCTTTTTTATATATAGCACAATAACGGTATAAACAAACTAAGCACAACAGCAATTTTGAAGGACATCCTGAATTTCAGATCGATCACATATCTAAAAAAGTATAGTAATACCTTACCTCACCAGCAAAGAGACGTGGCCTTAAGCCAAGTGCAGAACATGGAGCATCAAGGAGGACACGATCAAAGCTATTGGGCAAAAATCCTTTTGAGTTTTCAACTCTACCACCAGAGCAGTTATTTCTTCCTGGCCCATTCCTCATCTGCCTTAAATTCTTCCTGAGGACTGCCTTGCTAACATATCTTTTGGCATCTGGTTTTTGGTCATCTAACAAAAACAGATTATCAGATTTCTTAATTCAGGTAACAACAAAATATAATTAAGGCCTAGTTACATATATCTGTGAGGGGAAGTATTTTTTTCAAGATTTAGTTAGTCTCCATGAAGCGCAATGTCCCAACATATAAATGGTTGTAAATTAGTAGAAATTAGAATTGAATTGAAAACAATTTGACATGGTTCCCCATTCCAGTACATAGAGGAGCTATCAAATGTCCATGCAAATATGCAATCCCATCAAGTGAACAGAAACATCCCAGGATGCATGATACAGTTACGCACTGTTATAGAGCAGATATAATGAACAGAAGTGAAGACATGGGTAAAAATTTGGATGACACCTACCAGTCTGCACAACTGATGTAGTAGAGCTGTCTTCACCAGCTTTAGTAAATCCAGCATTGACTTTTGTCAATGCGCCAGTAAAGTTGTCAGAATCCCCTCCCAGTGTCACAGTTGCACCAGTACAGTTGTCTGTGATGCCTACATTTCCTGCCTCATTAATCTTCCGTACAGATTTGAGTGCGTCAAGTTTATAAGCTTTTATACAGTTTAGGTCCATCTCAGCAGCCAACTTCAAAATATCCATCACCTGGAATCTACTTCAGTGTTACATAATTATGATGAATAACATGATATCTGAGATGAAAAATACACCTTGAGGGAGCACGTGACAGATGTTAAATGAATGAATAAGGGCTAATTTTATAGGTATCATTATTAAATAAGTTGCTCATGCCTGATGCCTCACAAAACTATCAAGCACTGAAGCACATCAATTCAAAAATGCCCATCAGAGAACCTTATATTGCGTAATGAATAACTGGTTTCTAGATCCATACAGCTAAAAGGGTGAAAACATATTTTTGGTAGTTTTCCTAGAATGAAGTTGTAATATACAATAACACATAACAGGGGTAGAAAAACTGAGTGCACGACAGCAGGGTGGGAATGGCCCTATTTACTCTTGTTTTCATATGCTAAGACAAGCTTTGCAGTTTGGCTGATAATCCACTTTTAACTCAACCTCACAGACACTTAAATTTTGTTATCTTCATCAATGTGAATTTAATCTGTGGTAGGTTGTTCATGAAGCTATATAACATGCACAAACCATGACGCAGGAGACAACATGCAAAGGAGAAATCTGGCTGGGTAAGTTCCCTCATACTCAATTAATCAGATGGCAACACTAAACTTATATGCTGAATCTGTCATAAGAGATGTACCTTATTGTGAGATCTATCAAGGGCAACAATTTCTCCTTTGTCTCTCATAAGGATAGCAATTGCTGTTGTTTTCCCTCCTGGGGCAGCACACATGTCAAGTATCCGCTCTCCTGGCTGGGGATCTGTAGATAAATAGAAACTTTGTACATTACAAATCAAGATGAATATTGTAGTCAGGCAGTATCGATGACGTAAACAAGAAAAATTGCAAAAACATTGCTCATCTTTAGCATATGAAAGAAAAGACGTTTCTCAAGCATCCAAGTGCTATTTTTTGTAAGTCAATCATACACAGAAAGGTGGGATCAAGGAGGAATTTCTTGGAATTTCATCTGAAGATTTAACTGCTTCATTTCTAGCAAGATATTGTTCAGTGACAGTTTAACTTCTCAGATCATTTCAGTTAAATATGCAAATTTAAGGAACAAGGTGGCCCTAGTTCTGTCAGGAATGGAACCTGGTCAATTCAGCAAACTCAATGTTATGTGTGGTGAATAAATCTTGTCATGAAGCCAATTTTCTGCCCGTTGCAGTTTTTCTGTTTGAATAAGCCATCAATTGGCTGGTCATCAGTTTCTGTTCTTAGCAGTTTAGTGTTGTTTAGTGCTGGTTATGTGTCATGCAGAAACTGCCGACTGTTAGCAGTGCTTTATGTGCATTAGTAGCTAGCTGTTAGCAGTGCTTTATGTGCATTAGTACCTAGCTGTTAGCAGTTGTTAAACCTTGTAATTGCAGTACTTGATTTGGTTTTCAATATAGAAAAACTGCTGGCTGTTCAGTTAGACAGCACGGCACAGAATACTGCTGTCTCCTCTCTTCACTCCTGTGTGCAAGTGTTGGCAGTGAGCAAGCTGTGTTCTTGCTGTGTTCTTGCCAGTGTTCTTGCCAGATAGGAAAACAGTGAGTGCTAGAGTGAACAGGCTGAGGTTGAGAGAGTTCTAGAGAAGGGCTGTGCGCTGACATTATGTGCGAATGAAAACTGTTTCTTATTATTACAGTCAAATGATGCACTGTCATTTACTACTTTCCTAACTAAATTTTTCTTAGTGGTAACATTTGCTTACTTGCCACTTCAATACCTTTGATTCAACCAAAGGCTGCTCATATATTGCATTAGTCACACAGTAAAGATCATAATAGCTGATAAAAGATGACTTAAGAGTTAAGATGTCCAAAAAACAGCCACATTACCACAAACTTGGAAGAATTCTAAAAGGAAATACAAATCATACCAAGGACATTAGCAGCCACAACACTTGGCAAATTTTGAAGAAATATCTCCCCTTCAAGCACATCTAGAAGACATAAGCAAAACATAGTTAAGGATCATCAATTTGAAATGGGTATACTCAATAACAAAGTCGAAGGAAAATATGCCACATAAAACAATAGAAGCATTTTTAGACTAATTAAGGAATTATTAAGAAATTCACATCAAAGCAGAAGTTGATCAATCAAACTTCAGAAGTAGCCAAGTACAGATGCATGTAAAAAAGGCATTTGAATCCACACATGATACATCACTTTATTGAGTTTTGCATGCAGG
>KE371152.1:260710-277415 GCA_000418225.1 Zizania latifolia | reverse complement strand
GGAATGCACCAAAACGAAGAACTCCATATTTTTACTAGGCCACAACTCATGTAATATACAATCAGAAATAGATGCAGGCTAACCATGGATGCACCTTATTACTGATAAAAACCAAATAAATGACATGACTAAGAATATTCACAGATACTAGGCTATAACAAACTGATTATAGAAAACTGAGCTACGATTACACCACCATCTTCAGAAAATAGATTAATTCAAATGATACATATAGGAATTGCTTGGTAAGTGATCAAATTAAGATGTCATCCATTGTTTGGTTCATGGTGGCTGCCACCAAGGTTTAGAATACTGAATACCTGTTCCAGAAAAATACCGGTCCCTCTAGAAAACAGGTAACCGGACAGTTACCGGTTACCGGCAGTGTTTAAAAACGCGTTCGCCTAGGTGCTGCGCGTCACACTACTGTGTCACTTTTGCCCTGAGCGACGTGGTTAGGCGGAATCCCGCCTAGGCGGTGCTAGGCAGCCTGGGCGTGCTTGCGCGGTGAGTGCGCTAGGCACGTCAAGGTGGTCCGAATGTGCAAGGTGGCCTAGCGCACATAAGCCGATCCCAACCCAAAGTCACGAACACACAGGCCAGCAGATTAGGGATTTAGGGTTGTCCTCTTGCTCTTGCCGCCGCCACTGCTAGGGTTGGACTTGGATCTCGGCATCTCGCCGGTGGTGGCGCTCTCCGCTCTCGCCGTGACACCGCCCTCTGCTCTCGCTGCAACACCGCGTGGTCCCCGGCGCCGCTCTCTAGCCTCCTCTGTCGCTGCGACGCCGCGACGCAGCCCATCCTCTCTCGCCAGCTCGCCGCCAGATTCCAGGTGCCCCTCTCCTCTCTCAGCAGCACGCAAGAAAGGAGACAGGCAGACAGCAGTCAGCAGGTGTGTTATGTTTCTGCCGTTCTGTACTCCTCCAGCACGCCGGATTTTGTATGGTGTTGGGTTAGAGTGTTAGATTCATACATGATACATGAGTACATGACACAGCTTGCAGAAATTTTTGAGGATGGAAAAATATGTACATGTATTTTCTGAAAAAATAATAAAATATACACCGCTTAGGCACAAACGCCGAGCCTAGGTGGTCTAGGCGCTAAGTGTTGGGTCTCCGCCCGCTTACCGCCTAGCGCTTTTTGAAACATTGGTTACCGGCGGTTAGCAGACAAAAGTTTGAACCCAAATATTTGAATTCAAAAACCGTTTACCGGTTACCGGCTGGGAAATTGAGCACAACTAAAGCACAATATTTTATAGAGCTGAATGGACATAGTGTGTTAATAAATCATAAATAGATCAACATGATCATAATGTAATCATCTATAGAGTAAGTGAATGACGTGGACAACAGAGTAGATGAAGTGAATGGAATAAAATGAGGAGAGTTTATTTTTCTTTTTTTTCATCTCATCGGAAGTGTATGGATAATGCTTGCAAGGGAGTAGAGTTTAAAAAGCTACATTATATATTGATTTAAATTCAGATTATATCAGCCGGTATACCACCTAGTATAGGCGGATTCCGAAAGGTTACCGCCAGGATTCCAATCGCTGGCTATCAAACTCATGCATGATCACTTATAACGATTGCTCCTTCTACAGAACTAAGCTATAAATGAATTCTAAAAGGCCGCACCTTTTGCAGTAAGTCACATATGCTGCCATGCATCACACTACATAGTTAAGTTTTCACAGTTCTCAGTTCTCACCAATCAGATATCCACTTTACTTTCATATTAGAAGAATGAAATACAGGATGGATGTTTACTGAATATTGAAAGTTCCTTTTTGCATAAAAAATACACAAGAAATGCAGTGAAAAAGTAAATGTACCATTGAATGAAGGGAGCCTGTAGACCCTCTCTGTCATCTCCACTGCAACTCCATGAAGAACACGAAATATTCCAGACCTTGACATTGCAGTGATCCCTTGACCAATATACAAACCCTTACGCTCTTCATAATGTACATCTGCAAGAACAAAATAGATTCCATAACTTAATGTTTTATCACCATTGACCAGCGATAGCATCCTTGCACTTCAAACTGTAAGAATTCAGGTCAACCATTTATTCCAAGACATAACAGACACTACTTATAGAAAAGGAGAGAAATTTATCAATAAATTATCAAGTTGGATTGAAAACATTCACTTAAAAAACATGCCTGACTGCACCCCTTGTAAAACAGTTCCTCGGGTTATACCAACAGTCCAACCATTATCATCAGCAGGCTTCTCAACAGCTACTGACACTGCAACCTTGTCACCCTTTTCAACATGTGCGCTGCAAGCCAAAACTCCTGGGACATACACCTGAAAAACAAGCAAATGGATAGGACTAAATCATAATAAAGTGCAGACTTTTTAGTAGCAGTGAACCAAGCATGCAAGATAGCATTTTGAACTAAAATGTTTTAAATTTCCAAATTCAGAAGGAAAAATAAAGACAAAATAAGCAACAATTTCAAGGAGGAAAAAACATTTTTGGGGAAAACTAAGACATTGAAGGCGCAAGTCACCATCCAGACCAGTATCAAGGACTACATTTAACCCATGCAATTATTTCATCAAGAGAATCAAGCAAGATTAAGAAAGTGTTAGAATGTGTGCAGCATTGTGGTTATTTTAAGACCTAAGACAATAATCATGGCAATGCAAAAACATAAGAAACAGAACCATTGCCCTAGTTCCTCTCTGCTGTGGTACATTGGTTACACCATCCTTGACCATTTCAGGGAGAGACGCTGTATCCCTCCTGAGTCCTGATGCTCCACATCTGGGCAAATCAATTTTTGGGGATGCGTTCGCTAAACTGCTCATGGCTTCCATATTAATTTATTCGGTGCCATTTCCTTCGCACCAGATCCTATTGTGGCTCTCGCCAGAGCATAATTTGCAGTTCACATGGGTAGCATAGTATCCTTCTATTAAAAATTTAAAATATACTACTTGTGATGTCATGGGCATGGGCCTGGAGGCCAAGGCCAACATCATAGCCCAATATAGGGCGTGAACAGTACCGCACGGTACTTTAGCAGCAATTTAGGAATTATTAGAGATATGATTAGGCAGGAAATATCTAGTTTGTTACCTAGTTTGTTATTAGGTACTAGCACTACATAAGCTAGAGGTTTTGAGAGAAATAAAGCAGATTGGATTTGAGAAAACTTCCTGGTCACAAGTTCCTGCCTCACCGGTGCGTCTCCCATCACGGTGCCACCGCACCGGCGAGGTCTAGGCCTGCGACCAGTTACCTCCTTCAAATATAATCTCCCTTTCCAGATCAGTCCCAAATATCCCCTTCCAGAATCCAGCATGTGACATGTGGTCCATTTCGGTTGCTAATTTTCTGCTATTTGTCCAGTCCTACTAGAGCATATGCTTAATATATTTTGTGGCCATAGTGCCATACTACTGTTAGTAGTTTCAGTTATCCCTTTGCTATATATACTGCATTGCCCTTGACTATTATTTGAGGAAATTAAAAAAATCATAATAGTACTCATATACTTTCTTGATGCTAGACTGGAAGGGAAGCAGAAAAATTATTGAAAAAAGTTAGGGATAGCAGCAAATTATGTTTAGCCTAAGGAAATAACTAAATTATCTTAATTGTAGAAGGGCAATACCAACCATTCCAAACTTGCTCAAGATTATATAGTAGGCCACAAAAGGTGCTGCTCATGTAACAAATTTTGATGACATTAAAAACATCAATGTTTTGATTCACTGAGAACTAGATTAACATGCACTAAAGTTTGTGGCGGGTAAATTTTGTGACCAGTAGAAATTTAATGAAATTAGTGTCTCCATGGAAGTTTACCAGAAGGTATCAAGTACTATTCTCACCACCCTTCACAGTGCTTTGTTTTGGGAAACCCCCTAGAAACTACAAAGCAATTCAATTGTGCCAATATATCACTGGCTTCAGGTTTCCAAGGATACAGAATCACAATATACAACAGACTACACATGAATTATCTATGTAACTAGTCTACTCTTGGACATGGGATAAGATATATCAAGTCCAGTGACCTATATAACAACAGAGTAAAAGGGTATTGGAGTGAGTATGGAACAATTCAGAACACACTTTTAAACATGCTGGGTAGCATTTTTGGATGATATCAGCCATACAGATCAAGACCAATTGCAAGCAAGGCTAATTATTATTCTCCTATTCTAGGAATCGCTATATTAATACATCCACACATGAATACATGATGCACACACAAAGCCCATCAAAACACATACATAAAAAGGAAATGATACCTGGGCTCCTCGAAGAACCGACTCTGCACATTTTCGACTTACAATTACTTCCTTGACAGATTGTCCAGGCTGGCTTTCATAATCCAGTACATGTGGTCCTGAACCTTGCACAAATAAAACGTTTTCAAGGCCAGGATATGGACATTTATGCACCAGAGAGATCCCTTCATGTGTTTTCTCTCCACCTTTCTGTTGACCAATCTCCAGACAATTAATTCCACCACAGATTCCATTTTGATCTACCAAATTAATCAGTTTTTGCATGACAGCATCAGTGGAAGACTTCAGAGTATTGACACGAATACAAGAATAACAAGAAGGATGCCTGATAGAAAAAGTAACAGTTAGCCATAAAAACATCAATACTTGTTATTTAATGCAGATTAGCAAGAAACTGTAGAACTGCTCTTTTTAATATTGTCAATATCAATCACTAATTGACCACCTTGATAAAGTCAACAAGAACTGTAGTCTTTGTCTTTCACTGACTTATAACTTGTAACTACTGAACAGTTGAGCATAGTAAAAGAATCTGTATAACAGAATGAACAAGAATCCAAGAAGAGTAGAAGACGGTACATTCTCGAAGAAAAAACTTGTTCTAATCGTGGAAACCCCTTGCATTTATCTGTTCCATGGAAAAAACACTTTTCCTTATTCAAAAATAAAAAATATTTAAAAACCAATCATGGGACCAGAGAGGTCAACAGCTTAGTTAGCGAAGAGTTAAAGTGATTAGAAAAACAGAAGACCAAATTCTTGGCACAATGTTGCTCTGAAAGGTTACTTCTTGAATTAATTCCTCCAGACTAAATATCCATATTAATCACCACCTCAGAAATGTGGGGAATTTATGACTAAGTACTATCCGAATAGAAGATCTTAAGCTTTGTCCATATACAAACTTATTCTTCAAAGCCTTGCAATCCCAAGCAAGTTGGGGTAGACTAGAGTTAAAATCCAAACTTGGGTTTCATCTCTATTTAAGTGGCTAGGTTTTTCAATGGCTCACCAAACCAAACACAACCTTTTAGGGGAAAGGGACTCTCCCTCCTCCTTTACCAGGGCTTGGGACCTACTATGTTGAGACAACATAGGTCGAGTTTTTGTCCATATACAAACAAATTACTTAAATAATCAGTAAGCACCTAAGCATTAAGATACTTTTTCCTTGAAATTCTAAAATTCAGAACAACAAAATAGCAACTGCAAGTACCAGAACTGACCAAGGCATAGTACATTTGATTAACACTGACATATTCCAGAAAGTTGCAAATGGTGTCTATGATGGATTTATTGATTTATTGAATGGTATGAAAATTAAAGGATAAAAAATGGAGAACACGAACAAAAACAATGCTGCATATTGGCATAAAATTCACCAATGGTACATCTGTTATTATACTAACACAGCAGTAGTAGTGTAATACAGATAAGAGTTTTTTTCCTTTTTTTCAATATGACAAGAATGTTGATCAGTCAGATTGAATTAAGGCCAGCAAGTAAATCTTTCTGTGCATTAGTGCCAAATAATCATAGCAAACTCAATCATTCGTGCAAACTTTTTTGCATGGAAACATTTGGAAAGTGCAAACAACGACATAGAAAATCATGAAATAGGTGTTCAGCCCATAGAATAAGCAGGAATCAACCGAAAAGGGGGAGGGGCGGCGGCCAGTAGCCGGCGGGGGGCTCACGCGAGGGCTTCGGAGATCCGAGCGAAGCGGTTGCGACCGTACGCGGCGGCGAAGTACTCCTCGACCTCCGGCTGCCACCGCAGCCTCGGACTGTACGTGTACCTGTCCGCAGCCGCAGCAGCAGCAGGCGTCGTCGCCGCCGCCGCGGCGGCGGAGGAGTCCATCCGCGGCTGCGGTTGAGTTCGAACCGATCGTGCCGGCCGCGGATGGAGAGCGGGAGGTAAGGGAAATGGGAGAGGGAGCGCGCGACGGTTGAGATTTGGGAAGGAGGCGGCGGGAGAGACGACAATGCGGCTAGGGGTTTAGGGTTTACCCTCTCCCTTTTAAAGACGAACAAAAATCTTCAAAACTGCGTTAAAAAGTCAAATTTTAATTAAGTTTAAATAAAAATATATTAACATTGAAAATATTAAATAAATACACTATTAAAACATATTTAATAACTAATTTGATTATATAATTGTTAGTATATCTTTTCGTGAAATTGATCAAAGTTTAAAAGTTTGACTTTGAAAAAAATCAAACGACTTACATTGTGAAATGGATAGAGTATTATTCGTTAATTTATAAAGTACTGGATTAAGAAAAAAAAAAATATAGACTTCACGGCAAGTATGACTCTGTGTCCATTTTATAATCAACTTCCGTGAATTTATGAAAACCAACCCTAAATTTTCAATTTAAAACAAGCCATTGTTCAACAATGAAATTTTAACACCGTGTGCCGATTTGAATTCACAGTGGTTTTGTATAATGTAACGTGATGATTTGTAAAAAGGCTAGAAACATTTCTCTACTGCCTTCGAGTACTGGAGCTTCTAAAATTACGAGACGACGTCGGAATTTTGTGCAAGTTCGAGTGAACAAACAAAATCAGCTTCATCAGGTAGACAACTATCAGTTGGAAACAATCATAAACGATATCCACTTTATTTTGATTTATTGATGTTCTTGGTACAACTCCATTGTTGTCAACTTCTTACGAGAGAAATTAGAAATTGCACGAGCTGCTGCGGCATCGGCAGACGGCCGAAATCGAGACGGAATCGACAGAAAAAGAGTGTCCTTTTCAGGCACTTGATAGCTTGCTTAGCCGGTGTTCTGCATTCCGGCAGCAATGCCCTTCATGGTGAGGATGAGGGTGTCCTCCAGCCCAGGCGCGTACTCACTGGTCGGGTTCAGCTTCACGAGCTCGGCAGTCGGCTTGGAGCAGTCCATGATCTCCTTGGACATGTGAGGCCGCAATGTGACATGGTAGTCCGGGTCGCGGATCCGCTTCATCGTGCAGGCTTGGCACACATTCAGAGTGGTGATGTAGGCGTCGCGGAGGCGAAGGCGCTGCTTCAGGTAGACATCCCCTTCAAGAAGATCCTTATGTCCAGCAACCTGGAGTTCAATGTGGCAAAAGGAATCAATCAATCATTCATGGCTGTGTACAGTTGACCGTTGTTGTCAAGAAGGGTAAACAGCTATAACATCCCAACGGTGAAAGTACCTGGAGGAGAAGCTTTTTAGTTTCTTCATAGTTGGCCCTCAGCCTCTCTGCCAGAGGCCATAGCTCCTGAGAGACGAGAAGCTTGTCGTACAACGTGGCAATGCCGGGGTCACCCTTGGCAAAAACCATCTCGACCAAATCAATCGTGACTCTGAAGAACGGCCACTCATTGTACATCTCCTGGAGCATGTGGAGGTTTCTGATGTCCTTCTCCAGGATGTGCTTGAAGGCAGCGCCGAAGCCAAGCCAGACAGGAAGGTGGAAGCGAGTTTGTGTCCATGCAAAGATCCATGGGATGGCGCGGAGTGACTCGATGCCACCGCTCGGCTTTCTCTTCGATGGCCTGCTTCCTATGTTCATCCTTCCATACTCCATCTCCGGTGTTGCCTGTGATTCCATGAACAGTGTCAAGAAATTTAATTTACAAAGGGTTCACCTACAATGAACTAGGTTGCATTTAGCTATGTGCCTTGAAAGAAAGCTAAAATGTTTTTTTGGTAGTATGCCTAATCTGATGATCATGCCGAAACAAAATACTCACAAGGCGGAAATACTCGACAAAGCGCGGTTCCTGGAAGACGATGGATCGGTATTCCTCTGTGGCCACCACAGCCATCTCATCAAGCAGAGCACGCCATTCTGGTTTCGGCGCAATTGGTGGGTGCATGCCATGCTCTAGAGTGGCAGCTGTGAAACGCTGCAATGTCCTGAAGCAAAGGTGCTCCTCACCGAAGGACTGCTCAATGACTTCACCCTGGACAGTGACCCGGAGAGATCCATGGATTGTGTCAGGTGGCTGAGACAAGATAGCAAGATGAGTAGGACCTCCACCTCTTCCAACAGTCCCACCACGCCCGTGGAACATGGTCAACTTCACCCCGAATTGCTTAGCGACATTGATAAGCTCCTCCTGAGCCTTGTATAGCTGCCATGCTGCTGAGAGGCGGCCAGCATCCTTACCTGAGTCTGAATAGCCGATCATGACCTCCTGTTTGCCATTAATTCTTTCTCTGTACCAATCTATGGAGAACAGTCTGGCCACTGATGCAGGGGCCGCTTCGAGATCAGCCAACTTCTCAAACAGTGGGACAACTCTAAGTGGTGTCTTCACACGGCATTCACGTTGGAGCAGCTCGACAGCAAGAACGTCCGATGGAGCTGTTGCCATGGAAATGATGTAAGCTCCAAAACTGTCAGCAGGAAGCTCAGCTATCACACGGAATGTGTCTAGAACATCAGCAATCTCATCTGTCTTGGGAAGGTCTGGGCCAAACAATGGGCGCTTCCCATTGAGTTCAGATAAGAGCCAGTCCTGACGGCGTTCCTCCGACCACTCACGGTAGGATCCGATTCCCAGGTATGTGGTGATGGCATCAATGACATCAGTGTGCCTGTCAGATTCTTGCCTAATGTCAAGCCTTACGAGACACAGTCCAAAGGTAGAAACCTGGCGCAAGAAGTCCAGAAGGCTCCCATCGGCAATTACACGGTCACCACAAGCACAGAGTGACCTGTAACATAGCTCCAGAGGCTCCAAGAACTGCAAGGGAAGACAATTGTTTAGACTTCAGAACAATCTACAAAGGTGATGAAGGAAGAATTCTCAAAGTTACACATCCCAACATTTCTTTGATCAGTGCTTCACCTGTTCAACATTGGTGAGAGTGGTTTCTCCAGGAATGTCAGAGTATCCACTCGACAGTAACTGGCGTGCACGTTCGCGTGTGTTGTACAACTTGTCTCTAACATCACTTAGTACAACCCGGTATGGCTCGCTGGGAGGAACCTTCTTCCAGAATTCTATGATAAACAAGGAGACAATAGTTATGATCTTGTGTACCAACATTGTCGATAATAAATGATTGACAGTTTGCAACCATGGCATCATCAGATATTGTCCAAAACAGTGACAGAAAAACTATAAAAATGGGTAATTAACATTTACCAATATAGTGCTTTGCATCTTTCTTCGAGGAGAGATGCAACTCATCTGCTCGCGCTCGAAGCTCATCGTTGCATCGCCACATAGACAGCTGCATGAATTTGCATATATTTAGTAAACTTTATTTATATGCATGGAAGCTGAAGGATGAAGTAATTCTTACCTCAAACATGAGATTCTCAATCTGTGAGCAATACAAATTTGCAGCCATCATTCTAGCAAGCAAGCAGACATCCCTTGTGACCTCTGGTGTTACTCTTGGATTTCC
Source organism: Zizania latifolia (assembly GCA_000418225.1). Lineage (NCBI taxonomy): Eukaryota > Viridiplantae > Streptophyta > Magnoliopsida > Poales > Poaceae > Zizania > Zizania latifolia. The sequence goes on along the minus strand of KE371152.1, from coordinate 267,734 downwards.
TAAATTAGTGTGATGTTTAGTAATGCACATATAAGTATATAACAAAATCATTATATGCACAAGAACTGAATGTGCAAAAGCTGTCCCTTGCTTTACCATCGCGATCTCCTCCCATCCAAGAAGAGAACTGGATGAGAGGCGCATTATAAGGGACACGTTCGTCAATTCCAATATTCCTCAAGGCAGTGTCCAGACGGCGTAAAAACTTTGGAACACCTTTCCATATTGTCTCATGGAAGTAGCTCATACCAGCCCTCATTTCATCTTGTGGAGTTGGCTGGGTTCTTCGGATCTCATCAGTTCTAAAGGCTGCTTGAATCTGAAAAATAAGAACAGGTTCTGGTTTAGGTGGAGTACAAACACTGATATGTTGAGCATCACACTGAAAGTAATTTATAAAGTATAATATAAATTACTGTAAATTCAACATATAATTTGCAAAAAATAAAGGATTAATAAATAAATCAGTGATTAACTTGATTGTCTTACCTCCCTTTGGAGAGCCTCATCAAGCTCCTGCTTGTCATCTGGTGTGATATCCTTTGAATATAGTTGAACCAAACAATTCCTTATCCTAAATTGTATTTGAAATCATGGAAATCAGAGAATAGAATCATAGCATGCTTGATATCAAGGAATTATTTCTGTAACTCACCTTGAGTGTTTTTGAAGCAGTGACCTCCTCACCGACTGCGTTGGATGTGCAGTCAGAACCAGGTCAACAGTCTGACTCTTAAGGGCATCAAAAACCTCTGCTGGTGATTTCTTCAGGTCAACAACGAGCCTCTTAAAAGTTTCTTCAATGTCAGATTCTGTCAGTGCCGAGTTCTCATCAGCAAAGTCACCCTTCTTGAGCTTGATTCTTCTCCTGTACGCAATCTGGACCTCCTCAGCCAAGTTGGCCAAGTTAAGCATGTGTGAGAAAGCTTTGGCCATCACAATGGAGTCACCAGGATCCAAGCTTGTCAACATGTTGCCAAGTTCATCGAGCTTTTCGGAGTCATGCTTCCCTTCATACTCAGCAGCTATCTCATAACACTCTTGAACCTACAAATAGCAATATCAATCCATGTTTGTCCATTGATGTAAAACTGTAATATGCAAGAATTGTTTTTCCAGTCAATTCAGAAAAGGAAAATCCCAACTAATGACTACCAGTCACATTAGAACTTATCATTGCTATGCATCTACAGAAAGGGTACATGGGGAACTAACAAAGATAAATTGTTCACTTTGAATAGAAGTTTATGACTTGCTTATGTAAAGTTGAAATTTTCTTTGTAATCATCAAAACAGTTGATTGACAACCAGAATCTCTACTACTTAAAAGCACAGTTTCATTCACGCCACCCTTCCCACCAATCCCGCCCCACACCTGTGAAAACTTACATAATTAAAGATAAACTCAGGATTCACTCACTCTGTAGACAATTCTAAATTCCAATGCAGAATTGCAGACACCTCTGCAAATGAACATTCCAAATGCCCTACACCTCAGAATTTTTAAACAGGAGTACTGAAGAAAGGCCCTAGCAATTCTAAAAAATTCATGTTTGTCTGTCAATATTAAACATTGATATATAGATATTGTTTTCTGATCAATTCAAAAACTAAAACAGTACCCAACTAATGACTAAATGCCACATTAGAACTTGTCTTTGTCATATTTTTGTAAAAGGGATCATGGCCAACTTATCAATTTAGTTTGATGAAACAATAGAAAAAATACAAAATGAGCTTTATTGACAACCACGTCCTTGACTCCCCTGCGTCAGATTTGACAAAAAAATGAAATGTTATGTTATAATGGAGTTTTATGAAATGTTTTTACAAAGTCAAAATTTTCTTTATAGCAATAAAATACACTTGTTAATCGACCAGGAGTTCAAGAGTCAGGACACATAATTAAAGCCCAGCTCAGATTTGACCCAAACAGTAAATGCTCATATTCCAGTGCAGTCACTCTGTAAAATAGCTCAAAATGCAAAAGCACCAAACCTTTTTCTATCTTCCATTATGTGAGCACAGTAAACACCATTTTTAACCCAGAATTATACTCTACAAAATAAATGCTCAGGCTCCACCGCTCCAGCACCAAAACTCCATTCAGTATCCTCACTGGAAGCAACCAATTTGTCCACTGACCACTCAGAATCACATCCAGGATATGAAAGGGAGAAAGCACCCCAAAACCTGGGCACTCTCCAAGTAGCAATTATGCTAAGCACAGAATCCCCACAAGTCTACTAAGGCCTTATACAAATAAGTTAGGTTGTACCAGCTTATTAAAGATTATAATAAATTGACGTGTTTCAATTTATAAAAATAAGCTAGATTATTAATCCTAAGCTAAAATAAGCATGCCCTAACAAAAGCTAATCGAGTCAGTCAGCTGCCGCCCCCAAGCAACCAACTCTCCCACTAAAAATAATCCCATACACACGCAGCATTCGTTACGGATCAAGAGCATGCATGGAGCTAGGAGATAAAAAAGGTTAAGTTATTGGATCCAACAGAGAAGCATTGCATATCAACGGAGAGATGGTCTTTGCGCTGTTACCATCTCGCGGAGGTCCTCGCCATGGAGGTCCTGCAGGATGTCAAGGAAGCGGTCGAGCAGGAGGGCGTCGTACTCCACCAGCTTGTCGTCCTCCGACAGCTTCGCCGGCGCCAGCATCCGCAGCTGCGCGTCGATCGACGCCATCTTCTCCACCTTCCCCGCCATCCCCAAGATAACTTCACCGCACCACACCACTCACTTCTCCCTTGATGCAATGCAAGAACGCTTTTTTTTCCTACTTTTCTGCAAGGATGGCTTGATCGGTGCGATAAATCGGGGCAGGGAAGTCCGGAAGTGGATTGGATCTGATGCTACTGTCCTTCTGAATTCTTGATTGGGGTTTGGGAATAGGAGAAGCCGGAAGCGGAGGAGGGAGCAGCTGAAAAGGGAAACTTTCTTTTGCGAGATTGTGGGAGGTCTGGCCACAAGTGGTAGTAGTGCACGGGAAGGAACCTGCCACTTTAGCCCGACTTCCCGAGAACGGTTGGGTCACTTATTTATAGCCTAAAAGTGGTCGCTTTGGTGTCCACTGGCTCTTGAAAAAACAAAAGGTTGTTTCTCTTGTCGAAAAAAATCAAAAAAAATTGATAAGTTGTTACTCTTGATTATGTTAACACAAATAATATATAGGTTAGTATGATAAAAAATTAAAATTATTTTTTATGGTAACAAATTATCAAACCCATAAAAAAGTCAGACATGTTTCTCTCTGAGAGGAATATTTGTGCCATGGCCGGTGCATCTGTGTGGTGTATGTATGTTTTATTTGATTTCAGTGATTTTCTATTTAGAGTTTTGATTCTTTTTTCATTCAAAATCTATATATTACAGTTTTTCTATGTTATGTTCCTGTGTTCTTGTTACTTTTATTCAAACTCTTATCTTTTCTGTTAAACCTAAGTTGTTATAATCTAGACCTTTCATCATCCAATAGTGCTAATATTTCTCTATTAATAAGTTAGTCTTTAGGCCTCCAAAACAAAAGTATTACCTTACTTTTTGTGTCTTAATAATGTAACAGATTTGAATGGTTTTATGTAAAATTTATGTAAGCTTTTCGAAGAATCTGGTTTTTTTAAGTTGGCGTTTGATTGATTGACAGTTGCTTTTGTCAGCAATGGCGTTTCGTACACAATTTTCTAACTGCATTTGTTAGAGTCTGTTTGGTTTGGTGGTGAGGGTGCATGAGATCTGTAACGATCCGTCCCAGAGTCAGGAATACCGTCGAAACGGGATGAGCCGAGACGTTATCGAAGACGAACGAATTTAAAATAAAATCGTTCTATTCGACAGTTGTTTCATTGCAGACCTGCTTATTACATCACTTAAGTCTTACATAGCTACATTTAGAGGCATACCTCGCAGCGGCAGGCATTACATCAGTCAAACGGAAGTGAACATAAGCATAAACTACTGTCTAAATCCTTCCCTTGGGGACTAGACCCGAAACCCTACTATTTTAGGTCTTCAACAGCAATATCTTTACCTTCATCTTCATAGTTCTCCTCATCTTTAGGAAGATTCACGAACTCTGAGGTGGGATTATAAAAACAAGGATGAGTACTCAACAAGTCTTGGGAATAAAATATACATGTAGAATACAAAGAGTGGCAATGATTCTCAAAGAAATGTAGTTTAAAAGTTCTAAGTGCTTAAATCCGTGGGTAGAGGTCCCAAAATTTAACCGCTCCCACAGTAATAGTATAAATCAATAACTAAATCATATTTCTTATTTTCACCAACCCGAAATTGCTTTGTAACAAATCCCAACATATTTTCCATTAATTCAACTTATCACCACATCATCTCAATATCTCATCTCTTATGCCGTTTTTCGGGTACTAACTTGCCCATCCGTCGGGAAAGCATTCCCATTCATATCATACTCTCAACCCAAGTTATATTTTATCGCTCAACTAGTTTTGATTTTTCACATCTCTCCCTATAAAGTCTTTTGACTTTTCTCTCCACACAAGAATGTTGTCAACCACTAAAGTTAGCCATATACTCGAGGGTATACTCTGGTAATGCCCCAACCATCCTATAGAGTTGAAAATTAGAAACACTACGCTAGAGAAATCATCAAGTGAGCAGTGCATAGAGTTGGCAGGGAGAGAAAAGAGAAGGAAAAGAAGAAAGAAGAAAAGGGAGGAAAAGCCAAGGAGGAAAGCTGCACTTTGAATGAAAAGGAAAAAGAAGTTTTGAGTTTGAATTTTGAATTTAAAAGTGAGATTGGAGGTATATATACTTATATACGTACTGTATGTGTATACGCATATAACTATATATTTTGTCGGGAGATGAATTTTGGAACTGTTGTTTGGAGATAAATACCCAAGATTGAAGTATTTTGATATTTTGAAATTTGAACAGGAGAATTGGATCAGGTAAAACGAACGGTTGGATGATGAATAGTGTTTTCATATTTGAAATAGTAATTACCCTTTGTTTCGAAGGAAGTTTAATTTGGCACCGAGATTTAAATTAAATTTTCAAATTTTTAAACTTAGTCTCAGTTTCAAATACGTTTTCAAAACTACTCGGAAAAATGGGTTCTACAGGATTTGACCATCCATGTATTTGTGGATGGGATAATTCAATCTTCTTGTTTGGTTTGCTCAATAGGATGATCCAAATTTTTTTAGCTGGTGGGATAAAGTGTAGATAAGATGATTCAGTTTTTTTTGTCTGGTTTAATGAATTGGATGGACATGTGTGGTGGAGGATTTGTTTGCTACAAGAAGTTCAAGTATAGCACTTCTAGCCAAACATGACCAAATTTTGCCATCTATAGTTTAATTATTTAATTGTTGCGAAAATATATAGAACTTCATTTAAGTGACCTCCTTTCAATTTCACATGTAAGGTAAATAAATGAGATATGGAGAGGGCACTGAAAGGTTGTTTTGTGGGAACAAGTATGCAAATAATTTTTATGCTAGTAGCAATCTCAATATATAGTATCTATACCTATAGGTAGTGTCTTATTCTCTTTTTTATTTAAACGTTACTCATAGACGCTACATCCTTAATGGATAGTTTCTTTAAAATAAATATGTATCCAATCACCTATCATGTCCCTCCTTTCTCTCCCTGTCAGGGATATAACCCCTAGTATCCCGCGATGGTCTTATTAGCCCAGACCGAGAGTAGGCCAAACCCAGCATTAGAGTCCGGTATAGCCTATGAAGAGGGGTTCAATTTTTATAAGGAATATTAAATCCTTATCTGGTAACCGAGCTCTATATCTGATATGAAGAGATATAGTTATATTAGGATCCTTGTAATTAAGAAATAGGACCCGGATTCGATATGTAATCCTGAATATCTTTGAAACCAATTCAGGATAGAGTCCTAGGTTGTTGAGCTCGCCCCTTTACTATATAAAGAGGGCAGGACATCTCCCAGAAGACATCCAATCTCGATTGCTTAGGCTCATAGCTTTCAAGCATATTACTCTATAAAAGCTTAGACACAATATAATCCACAAAATATTGGACATAAGGTTATTATTTTATGGGAGGCCCAAATCAGTATAAACTTTGGCTCTTGTTCTTTAGAGTCGACCATAGGACTCGAGAGTACTACGCTTCCCTACAATCTATTCACCACCTCGGGTCCCTGTGGGTGGACTGATCGGATATCCACCGACACTCTCAATCATCTTATTTGTTTTGTTGGATACCGTGTAGAGCTATTTTCTTGCATTTATATGAGACATTATTTTTCTCTCTCACCTCGATAAATTTTTTGTCACTTCTTTTGACTGACATGATAATTAATGTAAAAAATCATCCCAGTCAACAGGCTTAGACTACCATAAGCAACCAGGGTCATTGTAAAAAGGAGTTAGTTCATGCCTCTACTGTTCTAAGTAACATGCTGTAAGAAAAAAAAATATTTAGTAAAACTGCTCTTGTTTGTTTCAAATTTAAATTTCACGTTTTTTTATAACTAATTGGTCATCTTATATCATGTACAGCTCGCAAATTAACCTACAACTGAGGGGCCATGTGCCTATGTATGCTTTAATTTTTTCGAATGGATCAACCTGTGTTTTATTATGCGCTTGATAAATAAGCATAGCTGACCACAAATTTTGGTATCAAATTATCCGGAACAAATAGTAGCCATCCATTGCAAAAGCAAAAGTCATGCAATGAACTTGAGCACCATATGCTCCAAAGCTATCGACACATCGAAAACGAAAGCTGAACAGCTCATGGGAGGACGTAAAGCGATGGAATCACATTTGGAATGGGCCAACGCTGTTCTTGATTTATAACATAACAGAATCAGCGCCTCGTCTGAACAAACAAATTCACATAAATTTGACGAGAAATAGAACTCCATATGTTAAGGCAAAAACGGTGCTCAAGCAAGCCGAATCGTTCTCACATATGCTAGGTATTTGCAGCATTGGAGAGAGTTATTGAAAGAAAGAGATCTCAACTTTGCCGCGTC
>KE371152.1:230540-246951 GCA_000418225.1 Zizania latifolia | reverse complement strand
GGCAAGGACTGTGGGAGGCGGAAGGTCTCTCGGTTAGGCCGAAGAGAGGCGGCTGGTGAGGGACTAAGGGAGGGAGAGAAACTAAGGAGCTAGGGTTTTTGATTTATATATTCGCAGTTATTCGGGTAAACGGACGAAACGGATATGGGTAGTCAATACCCATACCCGTGCCTGTTTACCCGACGGGTATAATATTAGGAACATACCCGATCCTAATAGGGTTTTTACCCGCGGGTAAACGGGTAATCAGGTAGAACTGCTATCCCTAAGTGGCATCTGTAGCTGCCAGGATCACTGTTAGTTTTGCCTGGGACTTGGGATTCGAGAAAAGCTCAATCACACTTTTGGACAAACTACCGATCAAATTGACCGTTAACCGGTTGCCGACCACCGGCGGGGTCGAAAACCACGCTAGTCGATTAGCCTGGTCTTGCCGACCGCTCCAGATCTCCAGCAAAGAAACGCTGGGCATGACTAGAAGTCTAGAACTGCAGTCTTGCCAGCAAAAAAAAGGGTAAAGAATTGGTTGGGTGTGTTGGGAGGTTTGCCTTGGGTCATTGTAATTTGTGCATGCCTTGGTCTGGAAGGATGGCATGCCCGGGCCTGGTGACATCAGTGTGTATATTAGTTTTTTTTTATTTTGCTTTTGCTTTCTTTTCGATTTAATTTTTTCAATGGTGTTTTGGTGGTCATGAAGTTACGGTGCCGTGTATGTTTCTGTTTTAGCCACAACTATCATTGAAATAGCCATGATTATGTAGATTGTAGGCAGGAGCAGATCTACCTGTATGCCAGCAGGACCATGGCATACCCTGACTCAAGGAAATTGAAAAAGTAGATACGAATATATAAATCTATTACATATGATTTCATATCCTAATGGCGGCACTGTACAAGCGGGAGGTCTCCGTTTCGATCCCGGCCGTCCTCGCTTTATTCTACAAATTTTTACATCGGCGGGGTGTCCGTTTGTTCTCAATGCAGAGAAGATTGCAGAATATAATGTAATAGACTGGCTGGTTATTCTTTGGTTCTTGTCAATAAGGCAATTTGCAAATCTCAAAAAAAAAAGTTTGACAAACTTTCGTACAGATTTTAAATATATAGTAGGTTATTTTTAAAAAAAAATCTCGAGCATACCGGTTGAACAGTAATCGTTATCCCTACGTGAGCTGCAAACATGAGACTAAAAAAAACATAAAAGGAAAATAATCCGACCTGCCGGATTCGAACCAGCGACCTAAGGATTAATCTGCAACGACTACAGTCCTCCGCTCTACCAACTGAGCTAAGGTCGGTTTGTGCTCTCAACTAGTTTTATATTCTAAACATATATTATTAATCAAAATTTTATAAATGCGAGATAATTGAATAATTGATTAATTCCGTTACTGTGAGATGCATTACGATTCATGAAAAGGCAATGCTTTTCCGCTCTTCACATCGCATGTCAACGAGTTACGGCGCACGCATGTAAAAAATCATTTTAGAATGTTTGGAAACTTTTTACACACGGAAAAGCAGCAGCTAGAACGTCCATTACATGTAGGCGAGTTTCATAGCCTTGTGCGCGCACGTATACATCTGAAAAGCTAGCCATGAATTGTCATGGCACCATTTTTACCTTCAAGCTCTGACCTTTTGATACTTTCTGAAGAAAGGGAAGGTTCGACGGGCTCGGACCAGACGACAAGGTTCCAAGAAACTAGTGTCCTGTCCTGCTACTGCAGGAAGAAGCTCAGAGAAAAACAAAGCAATCCGTCCTTGCCAATTGCCATCATCACCAGGCACCAGCACAGTCTGCTCATTCCTGTCAACTCAACCATTCCAAGGCAAGTATTCAAGAACGTACAAGAGCTGAGGAAAAAGGAAACACCTATGAAAGGGCCCAGATCAATTGAAATCGGAATTGTTGATCAAGTTCTAATAGGACCAGAAGAACGGAGGTACCAGGTTTGCCACCGCTCGCTGGTGCCTTTCTGCAAATGATCCTTCTGCCTAAGAAGTTTTCCAGTGCGCATTGCCCATCTTGGTCTGAGCTAGGATCAGACGTCCAGGGCTTTGGTACTTGCTGGAGAATCGAGGGATTGTTTGTCTGGACCTGGCTATCTCTGCAACCCCTGTTATGGAGGAGCTGTTTTTGTTGTCGGCAGAAGTTTGTTCAGTGCAATTTGTTGTCATCAAGGAGAGCTTCTGTTCTGAGAGAAGGAAAAACAGTTTTCTAGGTGCTTATTTTGCGGTAAACATTGATATTTGATACTGAATGAAGAGTGAAGAAAAATTATGAAGTTAGATGGTTTGCGTAGCTAAAATGAGCGGATACCAAGACTCACCTTTCAGTCTTCCGCAGTTCGCGAGCTTACGAAGATAGTCACGGAAATTTATCAGTACATGCTTCTCTTGCTCTTCGAAAATGTCCAGCAAGTTCTCTTCTATGGTTGAGGGGGTTGCCTCTGCAGCTTCTGATGCCTGGAAAACTGCATCTTGCTCATCGCACATCAATGCCTGTGTTCCAGGAGACAGAGGCCTTTTGTTATCCTTCTGTATATCAAAAGGGTCTGCTCTTGGCAATACCAGACCGCCTTTAGCAATAAGAACTTCGTTTAAGCTCTTCTCCAGTGAGCACATTTGTTCATCTGGTTCTTTCTGAATTGCTTCTCTGTCATGGCTTGTGGAAGAAAGGCAACCCTCTACTCGATCTAACTTTTTTCTCTTGGTGTTTTCCTTGTTTCCTGAATTTGAAATATTAAAAGCATCAGAGAAAATATAGCACGATAAGATGCATATTCATGATGTAGTTATTTATCATCAAATATTGAGGTGAAATGCCATATAGTCATCCAAAATAAAATGTCCAAAGCTTCTCTTAACAAACAGCAAGCATTTGGAGATTTTGTTTAGTAAAGAGGAGAAAACTTTACAATTTTTAGAGGATCAATGGGGATCTGAATGAGTATTTAACATATAGAGTGATGACAATTTTTCATACTTCCTTTGGTCAAAAATACATGACGTTTGACCTTTGCACGGTCGATGCACAACATTGACCATAATGTTATATTTGAATAAGTTTATAATTTTTTTTAAAAAAATGAAATTGTGAAAGTAATTTTCAAGACAAATCTACTCATACCATTTTTATACTTTTCAACTAAGTGTTTTAAAAGTTATTAACAGTAAAATTTTAAAAGTTTGACCAAATTTTGATTACAACGTCATGTATTTTTGACCGGAGGTAGTCTACTTCTACTATATAATTGACGAGTTGAGAGAGTGGACACATCACCCCTCTGGTAAATCTCAGCCCTTCATCATTAATTATCTACCATCTGAAAAATCTCAGCCCTTTATCTTTACTCTATTAAAAATAAAAATATTAAATCTCAGCCATTCCTTTCAGCGTCTCAGCAAAATTATAGGAGATTAGATCGATCTCCTTCCTCCCACATATTTTCATAATGACCAGTCAAGACTTTCCAAATTATCTAGATCGTTCCTTTTATAAGATGTATATATTTCCGTATAATAACTTTAGATTTAAAGGACTTTCTTAGTGGATGAATATTTTTCCGTATAATAACCTTCCATTTAAAGGATTTTCCTTAGTGAATGGATATCTTTTCGATTAAAGATCTTTCATGTAAAGAACTTTCCTTAATGAGCTGATATATTTTCCTCTAATGACTTTCCTCATATTGAGATCTTTTCTTTTTGATTTGATCTCTTTCCATTTAATGTGAGCGTCATGATCGGAAGGTGCTTTCTTTCTATATGGATGAGTTCCCGATTTTCGTAGCGTACTCTATAAAAGGGGAGACCCGACCCAAGCAGAACACACCCCTTCTTTCTGCTCGGCAGTCCTACTCCCAAAACCATCCCGATCATTAGTTTCGCTGGAGGAACTTCGAATAGCTGTCCAAGGACAGTATAGATGGTATCCAGAGGGTCAATGCCATCTACCAATTGCTAGAATATCTATAACAAACAAACAGAGAAGAACAACTATACTTTTCTCATGGTTTCTTCATTCCGGTTAGTTTAATGTCTTATTCTGCATAAAGAGTAATCATAAATAGGCTAAGAATTAAGCTAAAGTTTATGATTTTCTAATAGATTGATCTTCTCTCGATCCCTCCTGTCGTATCACCGGCGCCGTCCTCTCTCCCTCCCTCGCGCTGCTCCCTGTCCAGCGCAAGGTCGCCGTCCGTGCAGACTGCAGACACCAAATCATGCAGCCTGATGGTTTGGACTACAAGCAAATATTTTTCTTGTGCTTTTATTTGATTATTTGATGATATAACAGTTTGATTTGCACCTGTAATTGTTCTTTAATGCTGCTACAATCTTTCTAACTACTAAATTAAAGTTCTAAAGAATCCAACTCTTGACTAATAATATAATTGTTTTTTTATTTTCACCGGTGCGTAGCACGGGTACAATACTAGTACATGGATAAGTGATGACTTCAGCAGTTAGATAAAACACCTACTGCTAAGCCCCAGCTGGTTGGGTTTCATATCAACGTGATGACCACAACAATGAACATATTTGAAGTTAATAAGAATACACAAGATGAAGTGTGTAGTACATTTTATTTTAAGGAGAGTGGGGAGTTAAAACCATAAATTCAATCACCACAGTTTTGTGCTATGCCTCTATGCAAATGGCTGCATATCTCAGACGCAAACATTGCCTGAGTGTATATGTTAAACTAAGCACGATAAATGATGCTGATGTAATAATTGTAATAGCTGGATGCCACTACTGCATCAAATCGTATGGCTAAATGCATCCATTTGATAGAGAAACATGGAAAGGAAAGACAAGAACAGGGTCCTATTTAACACTATATGTGCATTGATAGATATCATATATGCATGTTCACCTGGACATGTGTTGTGGACAATACAATTTATCAGCAATTCAAAATCCGAAACCATTAAATATAAGCAGTTCTGACGATGAACCGGTAAATTGATAACATTTTATTTTCTGAGAAAGAGAGAAGACAAATGCAGTTTCAGTATCCAAGATTCCAAGGTAAGGGTAGTGCTTTGGTATTCCACCTAAGGAAAAACCTTACGAAATTCAAAGCAAATAAAAAAAAGTTTTGAGCTCTTTTGATATTTATCACACAAAAAAGGAATCAATTGTTAAACCCTAACTCAGAGTCAGCCTATTCTGGCTCCTTTGGCCAGTTAGAGAAGTGTATTTTAGCTACCCAAGCCCTGTGGGCCATTGCTTGCTTTAGTTCGTGAGTAGGGGGGTAGTTGGAGGCATTAACCATTATGCTCAACAAGTTATCAAATATATCATATGAAAAGAAAACTAAATGATTAAACACATTCAGTGTGTTCACAAACAAAGGCTCATCCCCTTCAATATGAAAGTCATTATCATTTCTTTCTGGGTTGTTTGGACTACCCGCAATGTTAGATGCAACTCATGAAAGCATCAGGCTCCATCTTTGCAGGAGTGGAAAAGAAGGTTTAAACATGGATACACCATGGTTTTTGATAGGGAAAGGTCCATTTTAGACCATATATACAAACAGGCTGATAATTTCAATCTCTGATGTAAATACTTTTTAATATTGTAACATATAATCAGTCAGACCATTTTTGCCCCATTGTTTAATTCAAAATATGTGCTGACATATCAAACTTCAAACTTCTGTTAAGCTCTTCTTTAAAAGAGGCAACAAAGTAATTCCCATCTGAGAAAGTATAATATACTGTTTTGTACTTCCCAACATCCCCAGTAAATTAACGTGTCATCTAAAAACATAGCCAGAAGTTAACTTCCCTCGTCACAGAATAGTATAATGTAGCAGCCATTATATGATCCAGCAATGTAAAACCAAGGAATCACATATATATCAAGTAGTAATTCATTAGTTTCTTTTTGAGAGAACAGTACCTAAAAATGCTTTGCCAGCTTGTCTTGATACTAGAATCAAAAGATTACAGAGCTCAGTTACATCCTCTCTCTGGATAATGTCTGCCAAAATTGGCCTTGAGGAAAATAACAAATATATATTATACAGCAGAATAAAAGAAGCACAAGTGGGAAATCCACTATAGCCATGAGTTAAATACTTAAATGTAACCTGTAAATAACTTCATGAGGTGCATATTTTACAGTGCTTCTAGTATCTTCTTTAGGAACAGATGTGAGTGAACAAAACAGAGCCTGAAATGGGGCAATAGCAAGGAGGTATGTCAACAACTAGAGTTTCGATTTGTGTTCTCTTTTTTGTTTTATACATGAAAGTATACTTTTATAATTAATTATTTATCATCAATATTCAATTCCACCTATTTTCATGATTGCTAAGTAGATAGTCTTTAATTGTGTTGTACTTTAAGTCAACATAAGGAAAGCAGAAACCATGACAGATTTGAAAATTATGCTGTAAAAGAATTACTTGTGAAGAAATGCTGTTGCTAATGGATTGCTCACTGCCAGATACAGCCATTGAAACACTGGAGTTATTCTCTGCTGTATGGAAAAGTACTGCAGGTTGTCCAACCATCCCATTTGAAGCAGGATTATGCACATGAACAGTGTGCTGCCGAATAATAGTGTGAATTGCTTTCATATCTTCATTACTCTCAAAATTCTTGCAATCCATACATTTGCAGTTCTCTGAACAGAAAATACTAGATTGAAAGCACTCACAGTATTTCTTCAGACATTCTGTTTTCTTGCACTTACACCCCCTTGTATGCTTACCCACAAGGCCACTTGCAGCTTTGTCCTGGGATGTAAAGAAAGATGAGTTTCATACACGACAATACAACATGGAAATATGTGCTATACATACTCTCATTGTATGCAACTAAACATCTGGCTGGTTCCTCATAATTTTTTTCCTTAAATCCTGATATGGACTTACATCCAATGACTGATTAACAGCTAAAACAAGAACTGCTCGCAAGGCTACTGCATAGTTGTCCTTTATTAGACATTTTTCCTTATGGAAAAATTGAAACAGGCAAACAATTAACCCAAAAATGATATGAATAACTAAGACCTACACCTACAAGAGAATCAGAATCAAAACATAGGGCATCTTGGGAAAAGATACATCATGCCCTACCTCACTGTTCTTAACTGTGCTATTCAAAAATTTTGGCATAAAAGCCGTAGGATTTCGTTTCAGTGCAAAATTGATAGCATCCTGTCTTGCATTCCCATTACTAACATTGTTACAACAGTTTTTGCAGTTGCAACCAATGCAGTATCTGCCTTTTGCAAAGCACTCACAATACCTACAAATTCAGAAATTCATGAAAATGAAAGACTAGTAAGTGTGAATGTGTGATTATGATTACAGAGCAAGCCAGGTCATCAGCTCTGATTATTATTAGAAATCACAGGATCATCAACTTCGAAGTATAAAGGGAGTTGATGAGTGTCAGAAGTGTGAACAATGTCAAATGCAGAATCTCATAATTGTAACAATTGTAGGAAAACCTATTCAGAGAAATGGTAGGGACTGGGGAAAAATAAACAATAGTTAAATCAATCTCCAGCATGAAACCCAACACGGTGGTTCTTAATTTTACACTAGAACTTTTGTTTTATACATTGTGATTGAAGGCTCTCTTGACAAATTCCATCCTTATAGTGATCAAGTGAAAGAATATCAAATATACGGGTAAACTAAACAAGTAATTGCAGGTTTCTGTGGCCAGACATTGTCTCTACTGGCACTATACTTTTAATGAAAATTTCATATGGCAATAAAAAAGAGCCAAAGTTGTACAAAAACAGTAACAGAATCTCTTCTTATCTTTATCGAGTACGAATAAGTCATATGGAAAAACAATTCTTATGCTGGTCATTGGAGGAAAATTATATGGTCCGTACAGCTTCAGGCATTTCGAATACTTGCAGCAGCAGTTCTTTTTCCTTGTTAGTGCAACATCTTTCAATTCAGACGATATTTCACTCAATGGCTTTTGAGAACCCAACATCCTGAATAGACAAGAAAAAAGATAATCAACCACCTTTAAGTGTAGTGTTCCAGCCAACTATTACTCTAAAAAAGGCAACTCAGAAAATGGAAAGTCAGTTATATACCATGCGAATCATATATCCTAATTTTCTGAAATAATTCAGGATACTCAGAAATGCATTAGTGCAAACACTTCCGAACACATTGTACCAACTATGACTATTCTTTACACGATAAATGGAACCTATCACACTATCACAAACAGGAAGCTACTAATTTCAATTCCTTCAATCAAACATTAATATCATATTCTCATTATACCAAGAGATAGAGAACTCACACATCTATAGAGGTTGCATGCATTGGGAACAGTACCGGCATCTCCAGCTTCGGTGAATCTTGCTTCGACACTAGGGATGCATGTTGCCATGCTCGCCACACCTGTGACTTTGCTAGTGTGGACTTTGCAACTGGCAATACCTCTAACATTGGAAAAGATCGTGGAAGCATGGGGGAAGAACGTTGTACTTGCAGCTTCTTAGCTGGAGGTGGGCTGGGCAATGGCATAGGGTGCTTCCTGGCAAATGCTGAAGGCCATAGCACTGGAGGCCACAGCGGTAGTGATGGCTTTACTTTCGTCAGTGGGAGCTGATGGCGGGGAGGTGTTGTGGGCGGCCCAAGTGCATGGGAGATAGCTGCTGCAGTGGCAGCAATCTCTGGCTTGCCGGCATACAAGGCAGAGGCAATATCTATCTGCACTGACCCTGGAGGAAGCTGTGAGGGCTTTTCCATTTCCCCCCAGATCTTAGATCCCATTGTGGTGCTGGATTAAACACTTGATAAGTTGTTCAACACTTATCTGCGAGATCATCTAGTACATCAGATAAACAATCAATTGGGGTTGATCGGTACCAAATATGTTGACCTCTAGTCTTGGCAAAATCGATCAAATGAACATGTCTAAAATAGCTTTAGAGGATGCACGTCTGTTTCTAACTCATTTGATTGCTCAGAAATTTGCAAACTTCTTCTCAAATCAAGAAAATTTAGCGCATAAAAGACTAGAAACCTCAACGAAGATGTTGAATCGATGACGAACTCCAAGACAACAATAAGAATCAAACAAAGACCTGACACCTATAATCCCTAAATCCGCAAATTTATACCGATTCCATATGATAAAACCCCTCAAAACTAGGCATCTCCTGCGCATATTCCGGGGAAACCCCACAAAAAAACCTAACTAACTGGAACTGAGCACACAGCACATCCCTCTGATCACAGCGATCGCGAACCAACAATAAAAAAATCGAGTCAAAAACCGACTCATTCCTTCACCACATCACCCCATAAACATGACAAGAGGAAATCACAGGCGCCCAACGAACTAATACAGACTACAGAGCTCCCAGAAAATTTGGCGCAGGTGTTCGCCATTCAACAATCCAGAAGGCTGAGAATTTTCCTCCAAATCCCAAAAGCTCATCAGAAGACAACCAAATCCGCCACCCCAGAAATGCCCCCATAACCCAAACCAGTCCCCCAAACACCCCGTAAAATGCAGAGACACGCTAGGGCACGACCGCCAAAACCCCGAATGCCGACGTGACCACCCGAAGCATCCGCCCATAAACCTCTCGGCTCTCGCAGTCGAACATAATCCCCATTTTTCTAAGAAAAAAAGGCTTCTGATTCAAGTTCAGGCACAAACCAGTGAACCACAACCTTATCTGGGACTGTGAGGCGCATCAGACTGATCTGGACCGCCAGGAAAACAGGCCGGCGGTTATCTGCCGGCGGCAGCGCGCAGTGGAGGCCAGATGCGGCGAGGTGGACGAGGAGAGGTGGTTACTGGTCACGGGGGAGTAGCTGCTGATTTTGCTCTGGGTTTCGCTCCGTTTTGAGGGAGAGAGACGGGAGGTCCTATTTATACCTCCGGGTGGCAGCCTCGCTTTTTTCAAATTGAGGTCCAAGCTAGACAGTGGGACCCGGTGTGGGGCCACGCATCGGACATGGGACGAGTGGTGGGTCCCATCTCCCGTTTGTCGTGGCTAAGATGTCTGTGATATGAAGGTTAGAAATACATAAAAACCACTAGTTTGTGATATGAAGGTGAATGGTGGGCCGAGAGAAGTTAATGAACTTAAACATGTTTTGACTTTCACAAATATAGT
Organism: Zizania latifolia; assembly: GCA_000418225.1. Taxonomy (NCBI): domain Eukaryota; kingdom Viridiplantae; phylum Streptophyta; class Magnoliopsida; order Poales; family Poaceae; genus Zizania; species Zizania latifolia. Next base: position 236,814 of record KE371152.1, on the reverse strand, counting down.
TTTAATTATAAATTATATAAAATTAAATAGCTCTAAATATGTATGTCAAAACTGGAGCACCACCTCTTCTCACTGTAGTCCAGCCATCACTAGTCGTTGTCCAGTACCTAGCCAGAGTTAGCCATCATCGTCGTCGGTTTTGCCATCTTCTTCTATAACCACATTATCATCATCGACATAAAGACTTTCATCATTTTTTCTTGTTATCGGTGATTATAGCTCGTCGCCGACCATCGTTCATACCTAATGAGCTCCCCTTTAAGCCCTTCCTTTTGGTGTGGTTGTCGCTCGTCGCCACGCTATTATTCGCTGGCGACCATTAGTCCCTGAGCCAGGGTCACTAAGTGCTGACATCACGTGGAGGCCACACCGCCGCCAGTGCATCGCCTTAGCTGACGTGGTTGCCCATTATGACTTGATCAATAGCCAAGTGGCAAGCAGCCTGGCTCGCACCTCCATCTCTCCTGTGACACAAAAATTCCCTTGGGAAAACAATCCGAATAATGTTGTATTTTTTCTTTTTCTAGAATTAAAAAATAAATTAAACTTTAAAAATTCATAACTAATTCATATTAACTTAAAAAATATATTCAAATGATTATATGAAAGGTTTAAACCTACTGTTTGCCATGCCTTCATTTTACCTTTTGCTTTGTTAACCATGGGCCCACATGTCATCCTTGTGTGCGACCCAAGCAAACCGTCCGAGCTTCCAACCCAATTGCCCCCCAACCCCAACCCATCCCCCATTGCCGGTCCGCCTCCGCATCCGACCACACCGCATCGCGCCGCCCGCCGTCTCCCGCCTCTCCGGAAGCGACGATGGCGACGTCGTTGTCGTCCCGTTCCTTGCTCCGCCGGGTGGTGGCCCTTGCCAGCGGCCGCGTCCGCGCAAACCACCGCCTCCTCTCCTCGTCGTCGTCGTCGTCCTCCTCCGCCGCCGCCGCAGCCGCAGCCGAGAGGGCATCGCCGTCGCTCGACGAGCCAGCTGAGGCCGTGCACATGACGGAGGTCTGCATCCGAGTAAGTCCCCTTATCCCTTCGGTCATTCTCTTAGAAATCGCTCCTGTATTCTGTGTGGGATACACCTAATAGGAGGTTTCTGCTGCAGCTTTGGTAACTTGATTTTTATGTGTGTAGTGAAGATTAGATATAGATATTTAAAATCATCTATTGGTTTCTGTGTCTATCATGGTGTTCCGGAACATTCGGAGGTTTCGTTTTTGAGGTTTTTGGGGGTTCGAACCGATAAATGTTCAACATATGTTTGAGAATCAAATTAAATTAGTCACGGTGCGTTATGATCAATTCGTTTAGAAATGCTACAATTGGAAGCACATATTCGAAACGTTTTCACTAGATCAATTGGGGGAAAATGGCAAAGGTCCGCACGAATTATATGAAAATATCACAGCATTCTATATATACGGGTATGGAAGACACCCCACAAAAATGGATGTCCGATGTTCTATATTTGGTGCCTTGCACTCGGTTGTGCCAGATGACAAATGCTCGGTTGACTATATGAGTTTGTTTGGGTCACCAAGCCGTGCCTATGGGGTTGCTCACCATTCAAATGGAGGATGTTTCCTGCGCTAGCTACACTGTGTTAGGGTTACTGTGACAGGATAGCAATGTATGCTACAAGTATTCTCGATCTGCCTTGCAAGGGGGGATCGGACTGTGATCTGTGTAGTGAGTATGAGTGTGTCATCAGGGTGTCTGTGCAAATGGCGAGGTGTTTATTTTTCTTGATTTAACTTGCAATTTACTGGGGAAACAAATTTATTGAACGGATTTTTCATTTTAGTTTCTGAAAGTCTTTTTTAGGTTGTAGATAGACTAATGCTATCTTATCTATTCATTATGATTAAGATTCTCTTATATTCCAAATATATTTATATTGAGCTACACTAACTTGACTTCGCTTCTTATGTGTCTCTTCTGTCATGCTGCATTTTGGCATTCATTTATTTTTAAGTTTCAGCTTTGACAGAAAGGAATTTCCTTCTATTTTTCATCTCTAGATGAATGCATTTTCTATTTTGTTAATAAAGTAAAAATGGTTTATATGCTTACAGTTCTATCCCATATATTTGAAAAACCTTCCAAATTTGTGGAAAATATTTGAAATGGGGCCATTGTAAAGATATCTCCTGAAATTTCAGCAGAAAGGTGACACTTTCTTTTGGAAATAACAAATATTTACTGATTTTTTTTCATTATTCATTTTCAACTATTATATTTGAATATGCTAATCTTTTTCATATTTTACTCAACACAGTAGGAACATTTGAGAATTTCATCAATTTTCCTAGCTTTCTGTTAAGTTTACTTCAGGTGTTCTTTTGGTGTTCAGAAAAAGGAACTTCCCTCACCCTTCATGATTCCTCGTTTTTAATTTTCTTAATAGTTCCTCATTTTTGTTGTGTTGTTTGACAATTTAATACTTTGCAGAGATTAAAAGAATTACATGCTAAAGAACCACCTGCTGAAGTCAAGATGCTGCGACTAAGTGTTGAAGCTGGTGGATGTTCTGGATTTCAATATTCTTTCTCTCTTGATGACAAAAAAAACTCAGATGATAGGTAAGTTAAAATATGTTGACTTGTTTGACATTTTTTAGATGATTGCACATTCTATAGATTTTTCGAAGCATTACTTTAGAAATCATGAATGGAGTGTATACCTTACCTCTGATTGTTGTTACACATGTAGGGTTTTTGAGAAAGATGGTGTTAAATTGGTTGTGGATGATGTCTCGTATGACTTTGTGAAAGGTGCTACTGTGGACTATGAGGAGGAACTTATACGCTCAGCATTTGTGGTTAGTTTAAAATTTAGCTGTTTGTTTCTTGATTCGAATACCCTCACCAAGGAAATTCCCACGAACTCCAATTTTACTGAGAGTTTTTGGATTCATTAGGAGTATATTTCTATATACAATAAAAAAAGGATGCAATAATGTTCTACTGAATTAGCTAGTAGACTAGTAGCTACTACTGGAAGATTAAGGAAATGATATTAGTTTGGTCCTTTTCAGTAAAAAGAATAACTTGAAATTGCTAGGCAGTTGTACTTGTACCACGTTTGGTTCTTTCTAATATCTAGATCCAATGCACTAAAAACAAAAGTTGTATGTTTAGTTCTATTTCTCTCCCAACCAGCTTGTGGATTACTGGATTTTCTCAAGTCATATGCTGATGCTGCATGTTTGTTGATCTAATTGAGGTGTAACAAAGATGGTTTCTTAAATGATTTTTTCCATTTATGGCCTTCCATATTTGGGTCTTTTGCCTTTTCCTCAATATATGTTCCACCTGCCTCTTCTTATTGCTCAAAATGCTGATCTTTGACAAGTGCACACATGGTTTTCTCTGCTGGTCTGGACGGGTGATTGGTGGACCAGGGGCCTTTGGGTGGAGATATTATTCTTAAAATAGTTGCCCACCTTACCACTTCCATGAATTCTATTCTAAACAGCACATATTCAACTTGATTGTTCTAAACTTTAGATACCTAATTTATTGTATTTGTACATTGGTTACAGCTCATATATTGCTTGCAATATGCAGGTCTCAACAAATCCAAGTGCAGTTGGGGGCTGCAGTTGCAAGAGTTCTTTTATGGTCAAATAATTTCAGCTTTGTTAGTTTGATGAGATAGGTAATCTGTGATAGCATTCTGTATTGAAATATACTTCATCGGTACATGTGTACAATCTGATATATTTGGTGGTTCCAAAGATATTATTTCTACTGCTTCTACCTTGTGATGACAAGTTATGTACTTATGTATACTGATTACTGAATCATTTGGACTTTTTTCATGTTGCTTCTTTTGAAGTGTGAAATAAGATGCTGTCTTTTGCAACGTTATACGAGTGAACATACCTTTGAGAACTTTCTTAGTATTGATGATCTGGTTACCGATTAATTCTAACCCTGCATGTAACAGCATTTTGTCACACATTCCAAATGTGCTACTGTTTCTCCAGTTTATGTCTTCAGTTAAGTATATGCTCTCATCAAAACTATGAGCATTAATATGCTTAGGTTCTGTTCAGTCCTCACGATGCGTGCGTCACTTGTTAATTGGTTTCATATAAAGCCAATTGTGCCGCAAATTCATCTTTAGTACCTTTCCAAATTTTGATTATGCCACATATTAGCATTATTTCATTACATAATGTATTCTAATTGTTGTGTACTCATGTTGGTATGGACAAAAAGGAGTAGACACTTTCATCTTATTAGTTGTTTCCACCCTCTGTTAGTTAATTTGTGATAAAAGATCAACTTAAGGTGACAAAGCTGCTTAGTACACAACCTTATGCTTGTTCAACAAAATCTGAGCATACATATGTCTTTTTTAAAGCATCATAGTACTTATATGTATCTCTATTACTAGATTATTAAAAAAGTTGTCTTCATGGCTTATCAATCCTAAAAACATTATAGTTGTACCATGGGATGGCAATAATAGTCAAAATTCTCTTGTCAATTTGTCATGCTTGTCTTTCGTAGATTGGGTACAGTAAACCTACCATGTTATCAGAGAAATATTCAATAGATAATGTACATTGATCTTAAGGATTAATTGTATATGATTTATGTGCAACAAGTTATCTTAAAGAACTAATACTCTTTGGGCATGGTTGTCTCAACAAATCCCAGGCAGTTGGTTGATATATTTTTTGACCACAAGGTATAGTGTTTGTGAGATGTCTCCTGGTGTAAGTAGCAGAACTTCCAACAGGTTAAAGTAGCATACTAGCATGCTGTATTAGTGAAGAACAATCTGAACCAGTTGTTTTAAATGACAGGAAGTCAAAAAGAAAACTCATGGTGGATGTTGAAAGCTTACTGCTCCACTAGAGCGATATACTCTGTGTTTTCATAGTCGTATAGCCTCAACGGCTTGAGAAGATCCTCAAATTGATAGCTTGGTTTATTCTCGAAACCGCAATGTTTTATTGTACATAATTGCAGGTCTAAGAGCAGAAGGCAACTAGGAAGCATGCTAGTCTCCAAATAAAGTGCTTAATCTAACTGGGAACATGGTGTTTCCAAATCCTTCTTCTGAAATCTTCACTGGAGGGAGCTATTCACAAAGGTTCAAGGTTCTGGGCAAGTAAGCAATCATACTGAACACCCCTGACAAATATCTTTCTTATTTTATTACTAACACCTGTTTAAGCAGCTTTGTCTACTACTGACAATAGCAATATTTAATAGTACTTTCAAATTTAACAATGGAAGAACAGCTGAACAATGATTATGCCATATTGCCATATAATTGATATATTTAAGGGCAACAGTAATTTTTGAAACAAAATATGAAACACTCACTATCTTACAAGATAAGGTGTCACCAATTTAGTTCCACAACTTTTCCCCTCATGATTAAGCAATCTACATGATCCAGTATATTATCTCAATCTCATTTAGAATTATTAGCATCAATCACTTACAAGTTTTTCTGCACTATACAAAGTTAATTGTAAATGGCATACTTTAGGAATAATCCCTCCTCTATTATATATTTTTTGCGATGAAAGCTCTATGAAAACCATTGGGGTACTCTTTGTGGCAATGTTATCTTGGCAATAGGCCCCCTCTCAAACTTTTTGGTGACACGTCAACTGAAAAAGTGTTTTTGGGTTATGACCAATTATACGTGAACATGCTGGGTCATATACTTAATGAGTTGAAAACTTGAAACGCCTCATTTGGATTTGATTTGAATATGGCTTAATTCGGACAAGGATCCTAATATGAAATTATGGGCCTTGGCTCACATGGTTCAATTGGAGAACTCTATTTAGAGACAAATGTTGTGTTCACCTCAAGCTAAACCCTAGTTGTCACTCCTTTCGAACCAAACTGGCACTCGGTGTTACACCCTTGTACGTGTAGATACTGGTAGAGATGTTGCTGCATTGTGACACTAATCGTCAAGGAGGATACAATCATCTGCTAGGAGACATCAGATCGTTATGATCAACCACTTCTACTACTCTAATAGTAAAGAACTATGATCCCTTACTCGCGTGATTTCCAGGTGTACACGGTTCAAAATTTTTATTTATGTTATTGTTGCCTACTTGTACTCTTGCACCATCTCCTCCAGATACTCGACGCCGGACATCATCTCGGGGTTGATCTAACCCCTTGCAAGCTCTTCATCTTCCTATGTGCTATTCTCAGTTTCCAGTCCCCTACCGATCAGTAATGGCCGGCTTCTAGCTGCAAGTGTTTCTTGTCTGCATCCT
>KE371152.1:167865-191920 GCA_000418225.1 Zizania latifolia | reverse complement strand
AGAATTTTTTGGAGCTAGTCAAATCTAGTTCCAATAAATCTTAGATCTAGAACCGTGGATGGGTTGATAGTATTTAGTTGGACAATCAAATAAAAGTTTAAACTATTCTGTTATATCATACAAACTTTAGATTCATTATGTATCTCGGAGTTATAACTGTACCAAACAAACCCTTAATTGAGTAATTTAGTTTTTATTTTAAATTAAAATAAAAATTTTGAATTATTTTATTATACTATAAAAATTCTAGATCTAATGTGAATCTTAAAATTGAAGCTATATCAGACCCAATATTTCTGAAAAAACATCAAAATGGCCGTGATCCCATGATCAGCTGGATGCACAATGTTGGCATGCATGGGCCATTTCCATGTTTTGCTTCTTGTTGACTATCTGCTCATCAATCGTCGGTGATCACTTTCGGTGAGCTATCACTTATCACTAGCTAAGACATATTTATGAGCAAACACATCAGCGAAGTTGTTAATTAATAGGTTCACAGATACAGAATTTGGAGTGGAAGAGGGAGATAAGTGCATGTCGATCGAGGCTTCGTGCCCTGTGACTCTGTGAGTTGGCGTTTGTGTGGATGCCATGCGACGTCTGACTAAATCTGCAGATTTTGCAGAGGATGCCTGCCGTATACTCAATCCACGAATAAATGCTATTCCTCCATTTGCCAATTGTTAAGAAACCAAGGCACAGTGCCCCTTCAACCCCTTAGCTTCATCTCTTGATCGACGAGGATTTCAGCGATGGGTACAAAGTTAAACACACAATAAATTATATTATATATAATATAGGGAAAGTAGCTTGATGATAAAAATAAACTTAATCAATGATAAACATTTAATTTAAACATGTATATGTTAAGATAGTGTGAATAACAATAGATAGCTAGTGCATCAATAGTAATATTGAAGACACAATCAAAATAATTTACATCTGGCCATTGCCAGCAGCTGAGATAGGTCTCGACTCTAGGGCAGGTGAGGCTTAAGCTAAAATAATTTAAGATTTTATGTTATACAAAATTTTAAAAAAACTTAAGAATAGCTCATTCAGCCTAATGCATTATCGATTGCTGTTTCCACTGCTAGCCATTGCACTATTACAATGGAAAGACTACTGTAGCTGAAAAACTGAAAGGACATGACCTTTGATGTGTAAGCTAATCTATGGATATAGAACTATAAAATCAATAGTTCTTGCCTATTGAACTTCACCGATCACCGGAACAATGTCATGTAGTGATCTTTTTTATAATTGGAGTTTTCTACTATGCCTCTAAAATTTTATCAGCCATCTAATCTATGTGATCGAACGGCTCAGATTTGAAATAGGTGACCTGTTACCTCTATGGTTATATAACCTTCCTTTTCCTAAGCGCGGGGCCTACATGCATGCAAAATAAATTCTTTCCATGCGCCCAAAATAATTGTTTCCATGCGCCCAAAATAATTATTTCCATGCGTCTAAAATAATTTGAAATCCCTTAATTTATGTGGGACCCATAAGCATAGAGATTATTTTTCCTAATTAAGCAACGTACTTTATAAATCATGCATGTAAACTTGAAAAGCAAAATAAATCCTTTCCATACAACGTATGCTATGCTGGAGACTCTTTGTGATGAAAAATAAAGTGCAGAGTAATATTTCAAAATATCTTTTCAAGTTTGTAATAGTTTTATAGATCATAGTGCTTTGAATATCCTTAAATCTTTTTTAAGCTTCATCTAATAGTAATTCATGTTTTTGTCAGTAATTTTTTTGTATGTAAATAAGTTCGTTGTGCTAAATCAGTTCGTTGTCAGAGGAATTGTAATATTTTTTAATGTTTGAATGTGTGATTTTTGAATTTTGAATTTTGAATTTTGAATTGATGAATTTTGAATTTTTTGTATGTAAATCAGTTTGTTGTCAGAGGAATTGATGAATTTTGAATGTTGAAATTTAATTTTCGCAGTTGTATTTAGTTTTGAAGATCATAAATTATATGGACCCACAATACAGTGAGATTGTAAATAAGAAAATTTTAGAATTCTGATGTGATTAGATGGAAAGCTTGATGTAATTAGATAGAAAGCTTGTCGGGGATTCAGGAGCTAGATACACTGACCGGCTACAGCCGGTTGACCCTTTTTTATTTTTAATTATTTATTTAAAATGCTCTTAATCGACGGTCAGGATTCATTTAAACTATTAACTCACACGGAGGTAACAGAGCCACCATAATGTATTCATGGAATCAAAAGAACTTATGAGGCATAAGTCTTGCAAAAGACAAACTTGGAGGAATCGGGCGGCCGACAGGGCGGCGCCGCGGTGGTCGACGACTCGGCGTCCGATCGTCAGCAGGCACGCTAGCGTCCGGTGACGGCCGACGGGTCACCAGCTAGCGAGCGGGCACACTAGCAGCTGGCACTCGCCAGTAGGCTAGAAGGGGTGGCAGCCTAGATACACCGCATACAGCACGTTGTATGCACGCTACGTTCCACACGCAGGCTTTGCACATCAGAAAGCTACCATGACATGAGCTAGAAATTAAAATACTTCAAGCTACAAAAATCTCGACTCAAAATTTTAGCTGCTACAAAAACAGCGCGTGAACTATGTCCCTACAGGTCTACACAGCTATCACAACTCGTTATTGATGATGTTTCTGATCATATGAATAGGAATCAATCCCTCGGTCCTTATGGCGTCTTTGCTTTGGTCTGGACTGAAGAAATACAGCGTCGGAAGTCCTCTTACCTGCATGTTTTCGCCAGTTGTGGCTGTTTAGAAAACAATGTCGAAAACATGTAGAATCAAAACAGAACTGTGATCACTAGTTTCTTTGCTCAGTGTGTGCCTTGATGTGTATACCTGCATATCTCTTGAAAACTCATATTCATCATCTGTATCCACCTTCACAAATAAGGCATTGCTTTCATATTCAACTGCGAGCTGAAACAGTATATGACCGAAATGTTGAAATCAGTTGACAGTGCTGGAGGTCCCAAAATGAGTTAGCATTATAAGTATATGGCACTGTGAAGTTCCTTGAAATCTATGAGTCTTCCAAAAAATATATTAGGAAGCTCCAGATACAAATGTGACTGCAATCTTATTGCTGGACATATTAAATTTAAATTTCATTAATAAATTCAGGCAAATGATTCTGACTACCAAGATCACTGAGCTAGAGCCTGCAGGAAAGGCTATTTTCTGGACCATCTGATATTTTCAGAGCATACAAAGTATGCTACCAGCCTACCCAGCCAGGCAGCCACAAGTTCCAAATTTCCAATCAAGGCTATTAGAATGGACATCAGGCATCTTGCATTGGTTCTATTTATACCGTTTCTTTCTTCGCCTCTTCGGCACACATAAATGTTTTTGAAGTAAAAAGTTATGATTAAAAAAATTGGCAGACAGCATGTTGAGTCTGCCAATTGTTTTATACCAGGTCAAATAACCTAAGTAGAAAATGGCTAAAATTTTTGTAGTCTCCTTTCAGATTAAGATTCTCCATAAGTACAAGACTATATTACTCATACATGGTACCTAGTATTGATGTCCAAGAATGCGTGTAGTTAAACCTCAAAATCTTAAATCATTAATAGATTAAAAAGTACTGTGGTTTGATTTGTCAAAATGGTATTAGTAGATTTGCATTAAAAATACTTTTATATAGTTGTATTTTTAATAATTTTCATAAATATATAGCTATAAAAAATAGCATAGAAACATATGCATTGGAGACTGTCAATGTCAAGACATCATCCTTTTGAGAACAGGGGACCGAGGTAGTACTAATTAGACATTCAGAGAACCCTAAATCATACACATATAGTGTACATTTTCAAAACCATGTAAAGCTTAAGCTTTATACATTACCTAAATCAGCTAAATGTAGGTTAAAATATGTGGAAGACTTTTTTTCTTAAGGTTGTTTCCTTCTATGCAGTCACGGCCATTTCTCAAGGTGGAAAGAATGGAAGAACTTGACATTGGTTACTGGTTTGCCCAAAATCACAGAGAAGCAAAGTAGCAAAAGACTATACAAAAATGTGAATTTGCAAGGTGCATATACCATCTCGATATCCTGAGCCATGAGGACGCAGGGTCCGCACCACGTGGCGTAGAAATCCACGATGAGGGGAACCTTCCTCTCCCCCCTGACGAGCTCCTCCAATTCTGTGGCCGTCACCTTCTTCTGCAACCACGAGAGAAGATCCCGTTTAGATCACGAAGGCTAGCTTTCTCCTGAAACGAGCTGCTTGCTCGTTGCCAATGCGCGACGCGCCTCTGAACCCAAGAAAAGCAACAAGGCGCGTCTCGCGGGACAGCATGCGTGCGGCGGCGGCGGCGGCGGCAGCAGCGTACCACGAGGTAGTCCGACGCGATGTACTTTCCGGAGCCGGGGACGTAGGTCTCGGCTGCGGCGTTCCGTCGAACGCCTGGCGCGCGACGTCCCCGGCTTGTGCCTACGCCACCGGCGCCGAGGACACAGCCCCCGCGGGAGCCGCTCTTGGAGAAGGAGACGCGGCGCGCGGACGCGGTGGGCGTGAGGCGGGAACAGCGCCCGGGAAGGCAGGGGACGGCGGCGGACGCCGGCAGGAGGGACGCGACCGCGGCCATGGCTCGGCGAGAATCCTATCCTGTGTGTTTCCCTTGTTTGTCCGGAAATATCAGTCTGATAGCTATGAAAGATGGAAAAATCGATAATTGATGTAATAAACATTTATTACTTATAAATTTCTTAATCTAAATTTGATCGCTACAATGAGAAATAAAATAAAAAAATTTTGTTTATTAATAGTAATGACATTATTTATAGATTTTTTGTGTTTTTGTTGTGATGTTGTAGATTAAATTTAGTTTTGCATGTTTATAAAGTAGGAAAAATTCCGTATATTTATCCGTTCTTTCGTATGTCACTCGTTTTTATTGATATATTTCTGATCACATGTTAGTGAAAGCGAGTGACATATAAGTTAACGAATAAACTTTTAGTGATATATAAAAAATTAACTCTATAAAATATCATATGACATTGTAATACTAGTTTTTTTATATATTTTTCACCACTTTAATAATATGCAAGACATGGCGCATTTTTATTGAAACATTTTAATTCAACTGATAAAATATTTTTTACTAAATACTAAAACACCATTTTATTTTTTCACAAATTCTAATATAAGAACGCAGCATGGGCCAACGTGTCAGGCCATAAGGTTATTGAAAATTTGGAAACAATAAAATCTTGTTCGGAAGCCATAATTCCGGTTCATTGCATGCACTGAGATTTTAAACTAAAATCTTATTCTATTCACGTGAAATGAACTAATATTGTGTGGGCTGCTCTAGAAAGTTTCCACGTCACTGCGCCACGGGCCACGTGACTGACGTGTACCCACAAGCGGGCCCACCCGCGCCGAGAAAACGCGACCCCGAGAGATAAAAAAAATATCACTCGTTGAGGCCACACGGTGGGGCCCATCTCTGCGCGCAAACTCCCAAACCGCTTCCGCTTTCAGTTTCGTTCCACACACTTCCCACCCATCCCCCACTCCACCCTCCCTCTCTCCCTCCCTCCGATCCCGTGCCGCCGTGTCGCTGTCGCCGCTGGCCGCTCCCCTCCCGCGACCTCCTCCTCCGAGATCGCCGAGCCGGCCGGCACTCCCCGTCACGCTCGCCCATGGCGCTCCACCACCACCACCTCCTTGCCGCCCCGAGCGTCGTCCCCACCGCCGCCAGGGCCAGGCCGGCGCTCGCCCCGCCGAGGGTCGCCGCCGTCGGCCGCGCCGCTCTCTCCGCTTCCTGTTCGAGCGGCAGGAGTGGGAGGAGTAGGACGAGGCTGGGCGTCGTGGCCATGGCGGCGGACGGGGAGAATCGTGAGCCCGCTGCGGCTGGCGCGGGCGCCGGGAGGATGAACCTCAACGAATACATGGTCGCCGTCGACCGCCCGCTCGGCGTCCGCTTCGCGCTCGCCGTCGACGGTCGCGTCTTCGTACACTCCCTCAAGAGAGGGGTAAGCAGATACATATTGGTATCTCGCTGTCTAGCTAGTTTTCTGTACCATTTGTAACTCAGATGTCGTCATTTTTAACTCTCTAATCGGGTAGGGTTCAGGAGGCCCGGAAGCTTTGCTGACTATTGATGATGTATCTCTGGCAGGGGAATGCAGAGAAGTCACGGATTATCATGGTCGGGGACACTCTGAAGAAGGCTGGCAATGGCGAGGGTGGGGGTCTTGTTGACATCAAAGACCTAGGTGACACGGAGTACGGCACTAGTAAAGTTTCTATAGCTGAAAGAATAGTATCCTTTGGTCTTCGTCATTTTCTTCTAAAGTTTCCTAAAAAATGGTTATGATATGAGTATTTGGAACTACTTTAATTATGACATATATCTATTGAACTTACAATTAAAATTTGATTACAACTGATAATTTTTTATGGTCATGTCAAAAAATTTCTAATTGTAAGAAGATGGCAAATGCTTCACTTCAAATGTTCCAGAAATCATAAGCTATGGAGAAATGTTTCTGTACATAATAGAGTTGGTGAAGGTAATAGCTGCATTAATCGAAATGTCTGAATATTACATGTCAACTTAAAAATACCAGCGATGAACATCTTCAATTAATTGTAAAAATGAATAAAGCATTTCTTATGTTGTCTTTTATCCTGTATGCAGGATGGTGTTGAAAGAAACATCAGGACCATGCAATCTTGTCCTTGAGAGGCCATTTGCACCTTACCCGATACATCAGTTGCATCAAAATGAAGATTATCATATCCTATTTAACAAGGGGAGGGTTCCTCTTACAAGCTGGAACAGTGCTCTGCTGTCAACAAAACTAAATGAATCTTCTAAGGGGAATGGTAATTCTGGATTTGCCATATTTTCCCCAAAGATGCTAAATTCACATGGATGGGCAGTTTTGTCTAGCGAGCAAGACGGATCCAATCAGGGCGGTACTAACCTTGCAAATCGTATAAGTGAAATTATTGGTTTGTACTCTGATGAGGATGATACAGATTCTGAATGGGCACATGGTAGCTTTCCTTTGGAGGAGTACATTAAAGCACTAGACCGTGCTAAAGGTGAACTGTACTACAATCATTCACTTGGTATGCAATACAGCAAGGTAATTTATCCTCCTATAACTAGTTCTTCACTGCACAAACCTTGATGTACCAAGGAGTTAGTAGTTAGAATCACCCCTTGGATGTGCATCAACACTTAAGACTATGAATGGTGTTGTTGTCTTGTTGATATCTCAGGACTTTTGGATTGCTTTAACATCTTTATTTTTTTAACAGATTACAGAACAGATATTTGTTGGATCATGCCTACAAACAGAAAGAGATGTGAAGATGTTATCAGAGACTGTGGTAGGTTCCTGACATATGCAACGGCATAATACTCATAACTGATACTTAAAAAAGCTTTTTATATGTCCTTTTACCATCCAAATAAGCTTCTGATACTTCAAAAGGCTTCAGGGTATCACTGCTGTTCTGAATTTTCAAAGTGAAAGTGAGCGCACCAATTGGGGGATCAATTCAGAGGCAATCAACAATTCTTGTCATGAGAATAACATCTTGATGGTTAACTACCCTATACGGTAGGATATGGTTTTCTCTTTCTGTAAAAGATCATAGTGAAAAATTTATTTGACTCTTGTAACATAACTACTTTAACGGTAGGGTGTCTTTTTGTCTTTTTGTCTGTTTGTAAAAGATTATAGTGAAAAACTTTTTTGATTCTTGTGCCTATCATAATCAATAATGCATGATGGAAGTAGTTATGTTCCCTTGAGTTACATTGAATATGGCTTCACTTACAAAGTGGGCCATATAGTATTACAGGTTGGATTCGATGTTAGTATAAAGTGGCATAGATCATATTGTCCATGATAGTACTATTTTCTCTTGATTATTTATTTTATGCATTCCTTTTTAGAAATATATCTGTAACTGTTATTGCATGCTAAGTTTAGCAGACTATTTCTGATATCTTTTCAGAGAGGTAGATTCCATGGACCTGAGGAAGAAGCTTCCATTCTGTGTTGGTCTTTTACTGCGACTTATAAGGAAGAACTACCGTATATATGTGACTTGTACCACTGGATATGATAGATCACCAGCATGTGTGATTGCATATCTACATTGGGTGCAAGATACACCTCTCCAGATTGCTCACAAGTTCATCACTGGTTTGCACTCTTGTAGACCTGACAGGTACTTTTAGTTGACATACTTTTCTTAATCAACTGGATTTGATCTAACTAAACAAGCAGTATGGAGCTTTAGATCCTTAATGTTCCACATCTGTTTGAATATGCAGAGCTGCAATTGTTTGGGCAACATGGGATCTCATTGCGTTAGTTGAAAATGGAAGACATGATGGTACTCCCACACATTCAGTATGCTTTGTTTGGAACAGTGGTCGGGAGGTATGTTTCGCCCATGCAGAATGTATCATTTAGCAGTGTGTTTTTTGTTTGAAAATCACTAGCTTAGTTTGGTATTCAATAACCGAGGTCCGAGGAAGTTTAATGCACTAATTTCTTCCAGGGTGACAATGTGGAATTGGTGGGAGATTTTACAAGTAACTGGAAGGACAAAGTAAAGTGTAGCTATAAGGGTGGGTCAAGATATGAAGCTGAAATTCGACTTCGACATGGGAAGTGAGTTGTCAGTTCTTGGATAATATATTCTTTTTCTAGTCCAGTAGCATGTAAGATATGTTCCTTACTTGAGTTCATATTTGGCTGAAAAAGGACAAGGAATATCATCTTCCTTTCATGTATGTACTTCTTATGTCTTTACTGCCGATGCCTGTAGAGTTGTCTTCAACTAACAACATAATCATTCAGGTACTATTACAAATTCATAGTGGGGGGTCAGTGGAGGCACTCGACTTCATTGCCAACAGAGACTGATGAACATGGGAACGTCAACAACGTTATCCGAGTTGGTGACCTGGCTCGTATTCGGCCTGCTCCCAGCCAACTACAGATAAGGGTATGCATACCCACTGCCTCTAGCCCTCAAGTGGCTTCAATTGAAATTGCTGTAGCATTGCCCAGCTGCCTATATATATGCTTAGCATACATCCTCTTATGTTCCAATCCATCATTGAATCATATCTGTTTATCTAGGTGAAGGTTTAACATATGAAAAATTGGTTCTATCATGGCAGGACCCAACTGTTGTCAAGGTCATAGAGAGGGCACTAACCGAGGACGAGCGATTTTCACTGGCCTTCGCTGCGCGCCTCATGGCATTTGCAATCTGCCCAATCAGATTGTGTCCCAAGCAATGAACATCCCATCCCTACTGAGATGAACCACAGCGAAAAACTTTAAAGCTTCCAAAATGAACCGGGCCGATGTAGATCACCAACTCGGCTCCTACGTTACGTAACAAAGCTCATGTAACACGGGGATATTTGGGTACCGTATATCTCTGTTCAAATCAAACTGGGCACTGCTCAGCGGTTCATCACAATGTATACAAGTTCTGTAACTCTATGAACTGTAATCTTAAATAAACTTCACTTTAGCGGTTTAGCCTATCTTGATACAATCCCAGAATGTCAGGTGCCGGCTCTGCCATGGCCAAGAACCATCATGCTCGATCTGCCATTTACAGCTCTCATGGGATGGGTGAGATGACTACTTTGCCGGTGGCTCTCCCTGTCTCGAGGTAGGAGAAGGCCTCCACAACCTGGGAGAAGGCGAACGGCCCCTTTGGGTCGACGAGCGGCTTCACCTTGCCGGACTCCAGGTAAGGGTTGAGCTTCTCCAGGACTGAGCCGTCGGAGGTGACGACGAAGCGGAACCCCGGCGGCGTGACGGCGCCGGTGAGGACCACCACGCTGCCGCCTTCCTTCACCACCTTGACGGCCTTCTCGCCCTGGCCTGAACACCAGAAAGAAGATGCATAATGCATTGTCAGGTGAGGGACCTGGGCTTTGTTGTTTCGTCGGCCTTTCGGTGGCGGCGGCGGTGGCGAGGGATATCGATCTTACCGACGGCATCGAAGACGACGTCGTACTTCTCCGGCTGCTCGTCGAAGTTGTCCTTGGTGTAGTCGATGGCGACGTCGGCTCCCAGGTTCTTGAGGAACTCGAGCTTCGGCGTGCTCGCCGTCGCCGCCACCTTCGACGCGCCGAAGACGTGTTTCGCCAGCTTCAATGGAGAAAAAGAAGAAGATGCACCGTTGAGCCAGAATGTCCAGACGGACATGAGAATCTCGGCGAGTGCAGTGCGTGCGCTGCGCTGACCTGAATGGCGAGGGAGCCGACGCCGCCGGCGCCGCCGAGGACAAGGATGGACTTTCCGGCGGAGAAGCCGGCGCGCTCGAGGCCCTCGTGGGCGGTCTCGATTGCGAGCGGGAGGCCGGCGGCTTGCGCGAAGTCGAGGTTCTTGGGTTTGAGCGCCAGCAGCTTCTCCTCGACGGCGGTGTACTCCGCCAGCGAGCCGGACTGCTTGGGTCCTTCCAGTGCCTTCTCGTTGATGTTGCCGTACACCTCGTCGCCCTCCTTGAGGCTCTTCACCTTGCTGCCGATCTTTACAACCACGCCGGCGACGTCGTACCCTGGCACCGTCTGCACGCGGATCGATCGATCGGCAGGGGCAGCTACCTCAATCAGCTCAGCAATGGCGGAAATAATGGATCGTTGAGAGGAAGGAGAAGTGCACGCAGGGGAAGGATTAAGCAGAGGTGATCACCGGGAGAGGCGAGTCGGAGGCCTTGAACTTGCCGGCGCGGCGCTTGGAGTCGACGGGGTTGAGCGCCGCGGCGGCGACTCGCACAAGCACCTGGTCCTCGCCGACAGCTGGCACCGCCACGGCCTCGTCGAGCCTGAGCACGCTGGCGTCTCCGTAGTCGTCGTACGCCCACGCCTTCATTGTCGCGGGCACCACCACCCCGGCCTCCGCCGTCTTCACCGCCGGGGACGACGACGACGACGCCGACGCCACGCACCGGCCACCACCACCAGCCGCCAACCTCCTCGGGACGGCAACAACGGCGCCGCCACTATTCCTCGCCCCCGTTCCCGCTGCCACCGAGACCGAAGCTACGAGCTTAGCGGCCGCCGGTGGGAAGAGCGAGCCGGTGGTGCATGGGTTGGCGAGCACCGAGGAAGAGAGGAGGGATTGCATCGTCGTCGTCTCCTTCCTCTCGGCTCGTTTCTTGGCTGCTCTGCTCTGTGCTGGTATAGTGGCGTGGATTTTGGAGGGGTTATCCATTGTGGCGGGAAGGAGTGGAGGGAAATGCACGCGCGAGGAGAGGGACTCGAGCAGGAGAAGGTTCCGGAGGAGTACGCAGTGTGTGGTTCGTCTTGAATGCGGACAGCCGGTGCGTCCATGTTCGTTCCTCCTAGTGAATCCGCCTCGATTGTGGGTATAGAAGCTTCTATATGGATTGCTGTCATAACGTTTTTGAAGGTAATAAATAATACTCTCTCCGTCGTAATATTAAAATCTATAATCAGATTTGATATTTCATAGCACAATAAATCTGAACAGTGTCATTGTCTTATACTATGAAATGTTAAATATGATTCTAGGTTACAATATTATAGAATAAATAGAGTAATAAATAAACTGTGTTATTTTTTTATAAATTTTTATCAGTATTTAGGGTCAAGTTTCTGCTATTTATGTATTGTTTTTTATAAATTTTTGTCAGTATTTGTGGTCAAGTTTCTGTTATTTATTTATTTCATTGGTCTGTACACTTCAATAATTATTATAAACCCAGTTTTATTTATCATCCAATCTCTATATCTATTTGTACACTTCAATAATTATCATAAACTCAATTTTGTCTATCATTCAATCAAAATTTCCTGGTGTTTGTGTCTACCCTAATTAATACTCCCTACCATGTAGACGATCTTATAATTCACTTATCAAATGCATTATTTCTATAGGTGGGATCAACTATTAATTCCTCTCTATTTCTCTCTCCCTCCTGTTGGTTTGCCCCCAAATTTTGTGTCATAGACATCACATTAAGCTCTAATGCCATTTTACCTATTTCTTCATGGTTTGATTTATGTACCTTAGTTGTGTTATCTTTTTTCTTTCTTCTCTTTAGTTATTTGTCATGTCAAAAGGATCTATAGAGTGCCCACTTAATTGCTATGAACATAGGATGACTTGGAGCATTGGAAATGCTCTAATTATTTTTTATTGGTGTCTCTTGGACTTACTAGATACATCCAACAATTTTTACATTGTTTCCTTTTTTCTTAGGCTAAAACAAATGTTCTACATGCATACAGTACTAAGGTTATTTCCTATTAATATAAAGAAAGTTATAACTTAGACAAGCATAAAAGCACAATCTATACAAATATAAGCAAGCAGGGGCAGCTCTAAGCTATCAAAAACTTCACTCCATATATTGTTGAGTTATTGTAAAGATTGTATTAAGATAGCTCTTAATTACTTTTATATTACAAGTCATTTGACTTTTTTGCGAGTTAAAGTTAAAAAATTGCCTTTTAAAATATAGCCATAAACATATGTATTAAGAAGATCCACAAAATACTATAATATCCTCCTCTGGCTCCTCAGGATGTATAAGTATGGGCTCTTAAACAGAGTAACGAATAATGATGCCAAAGATAGCATACTTTGAAAATAAAAATTATCTTTTATAAATATTATACTGTTATGTTTGAAATAAATATTGAATTCGAACATATATATTTTAGGGCCAATTCGTACCAAGCTAGTGAAGCGGCCAGAGAGCAGTTGAGTACGGTGAAACAGATTAAGGGAGGACAGGTCGGTCGTATTTGAGCCGTCCGATCGGCGATCGCCGCTAGAAGGCAGGGCGTCTTTGTCCGTTGGATCGACCGAAGAGGCAGACACGTAATGACGCAAAGGACGACGGCCGTTGTCTTGCATACGGGCCGAGTAAGCCCACCTCCATCTGGGCGTTTATGGGGGCCCAAATAACATCTAAGATGTCATCCAACTCCAAAATTCCATGTCAATTGAAGGATTCTCCATTTATTTGGCGCGAATCTAGATTGAAGTTTCTTCTAAAGTAAAACTAGATTTAATATACGACTCTTGCTTCTACTTTCTAAATACAACCGGGTTTTATATACAATTATATATATTGATCGGTCTACACCATTGTAATCTTGATCCGCGTGATCTAACATAGTGTAAAACCTTTTTATTATATGTATGTATGTATGTATATATGAGATTAACATGATAATATTAAAAAATTACAATTAATAAACATTTACAAAAAAAATCAATGCAATATATTTTACCCCTCGTAGTCCAACCAGCAATACCATTAAGAAAATCTTCATATATCAACTCAATTTCACATTCTCTCTAATTTACTCTAGCTTCGTCACCGTATATGATCAATAGATATGCATATTTCACATCCATTAAAAGCTTAAGGACATGTTTGATGAGTTTCTGACGGTTGTAGCTACTCACTCTCAAAATCTAAAATTCCTTTAAATGATCTAGATTCTACTCTGAAGCAACGAAACATCAGTTTTTTTTTATTCTAACTAGCTAGATACTCTTAAAATCTGTAGCTCACCCAAACATACCCCGAGCTACATATCGGAGCTGGCAGCCCGACCATTGCATAATATACTTGTGACATATATGGCTAGCTACTAGCTGATCGATCGATCACGAGAACGAACGGCATAATTCCAAAGTTAGCTAGGTCACAGCACGTACGATATATACATTAGCTAGCAGCTAGCAGCACACATATATGCGAGCTGATGAGTTGTTGTTGAGGCGTTGCACACTGACGCTTGTAGCAAGAATGTAGTTGTTTCTGAAAGTTTTGTATGCGCGTGTGGGGCAGCCACTCCTTTGGAATGTCAGTAGAGAGGCCTGTGACCTTGCCTTGGACTCACTCTACACCCATCACCCCTCCCCTCATTTGTTTCTCTCTAAAAAAACAGCCACTTTTGTTTTCTTCATATGCATGCATGTATCAATGCATGTACTACTAATTGTCAATTCTTGTGGGTTTTTTAAATTCCGAGCGTGTATAGATTTCAGAAATATTTATAGTATGTTGGGTCACAAAAACATATCGTTTTTGGACGCTGATATATTCTTAATTTAAAACAAAACTTTAACCAATAAATTTTATTGCAAAAATATTTGAAAAAATAAAATTATAATATAGCAAAAGTGCTTTTTAAAGATGGTTCATATATATGGTTATCATTCACATCCGGTGCTTGTTTGGCGTGGCTTCGGATTTTGATTGTACTGATTATGATTTATGATTATTTCTAAAAGTTATTCTGTAGTGAATTAGATTTAGCTATGAAGTCGTTTGGCTAAATGACTAGATTCTAATCTTTGTAAGAGAGGATAATAGCCTAAAATGACTATTATATAAACTATGAATCATATTATTTATATTGTATTGTTGTATTGTATGCTAGTATACTTTAATCATGTATAAATATTCATTAGAACTTCTCTATGGCTATTTTCAATTTTTGTTAGTTTGATTCTCGTGAGAAGTAATATTTCACATGATTCTCTCCTGCAGTAAAAAATGAGAATTAATTCTTCTAAATTCTAGTATGAATTACTTCTATTTTTTACACGTTTAATATTGATTATGGATATTTTTTAGAATCGGCCCCACAAATCCATACCAAACGGGGTCTATTAGTCACATTTAAAGTTTTTAGAGTTCAACTCAAAAGCATGTCCCAAAACAACATGCTTTCCTGATTGAAGTGGGGTACTAATTATAACGTGATAAAGAAAATCTTGGAACATCAAATGATTCATATATAATATTTGTACTTGCATCCAATTGATGTACCGTGTAAATTATTGTATTGTTTGTTTGCTACTCGTACGCACGGCAAGAACAGTGTCCCTTGTCCACAACATATTGCCCAAAAAAAACTGTGCCAGAGAGAAGAACAATATATACTCCTACATCCAGGAAGTATATACACATGCATGCATAAAATTAATGAAACTAAATTAACAGTAATCTCTTGCATACTGCAAGGAAAGGAAAGGTAGTACTTTCGTTTTAAGATATAATTCGTTTGATTTTTTCAAAGTCAAATCTTTTCAACTTTGATCAAATTTAAATAAAAATATATTATGGTCCATTTACAGTACCCCGTTAACTCCCAGAGAGGTTAAAACTAATCTGGACCATTAAATAAGTGTGTTTAAAATAATTAATTAAAAAAGAAAATAGACTAACCGGCTGTAAATATCCTTATTACGGAAAGTAATCTGCATACATGTCGTCCGCATGAAAAGTTTGTTGATTATTTACTTTTTTTTAGTGCATGCAATAATTAATCTGCTAGAATGCAATTTTTTAGAAATGAATTAATTGCTGCATGTATGTGGGTCCACACGTATTAAAGGAAGATTATATGATCTATTACCTCTACGTGATAATAGGTCACCGATTTTAAATTTAAGCCGTTAGATCGTACAGATTAGACAGTCCATAAAATTTAGGGACACCATAAAATTCTCTATATATTAACATTGATAATATCAAATAAATTCACTATTAAAACATATTTAATTATTGATTTAATAAAACTATCTTGATGTTATAATTGTTAGTATATATCTTTTCATAAAACGAGTCAAAGTTGAATAAGTTTGATTTTAAAAATTGTCAATTGACTTATATTATGAAATAGAGAGAGTATCAATTAGTTAAACACAAGATCAGAAGGCAAGCTACTGAGTGACTGATGTGTGAATGTCCCCACGTATTCACCTGAGGGAGAAAGAACAAGGGAAGCTCACATGCTAGCATTAGGGCAAAGCTTTGATACTGGAGAAGCAGCAACTGCAACACGATTCCAAACCTGGGTTCAGGTTAATTACAGACCGAGTCTTGAAAAATCTATTTTCACAATATATCAATCTTTAGGAAAGAGAGAGAGAGATGTGATCTGTAGGATCATGCACACTGTCCTACTGAGATTCAGACAATGATCGGGAAATGTGGGTTTTTCTTGGTAGTAACACTCTTGATCATCATGCAATTAAATCGGTTTTTTTTTTCTAATTTGCTTTCTAATAATTTGTTAGCAAATGTTACAGTAGCTGCAGGCAAACAATATATTTGGAGAGAATGAGAGTCTAGCCATTCTTTAATCTGCATGCAGGTGAGCATTATTATGCCTTCAGCACTCCACAGGTAAGGAATGAACAATGGAATAGGTTTGGCATGCAAGACAATTCAGCCATGTTTGGCACAACTTAAGTTCAGAAATTTTTAAACTAGTCAAAACTAGTTTTAAGAAATTCTCGATCTGGAGCATAAATTGAGGGTATTTAGATGAAAAATCTAGTTTTTATTTTAAACTAAAAACAAAAGTCTAAACTATTTTATTATAATGTACAAACCTATTAATCTCGGAATTAGAGCTAAAGCGGTACCAAATGTGGTGTTGCAACAGCCAAATTTAGGCCAGGCACTGAATCTCATGTATACGTATACGTGCATCGATCAACTTAAACCATTCGAGCAGAAAAGTTCAGTTCAGGAAATCCCTGTTCGCTTGTCCATCTCGATGATCACCAGCTGCCGAGCTAGCGAGGGAGATCGAGCCATGCATACTGTTCTTCCCCCGATTCCCTCTGCTGCTTGCTTGCTCATGCTTGGGATCCGGCTCCTCATGGAGGAAGCGAATCCACCGCCCAATCCAATCTAATTCAAAGTTTCTCGCTTGCTTGTGTTAGCCCAACTCACAAGATCATACACACTCCCACACATATGTTTTTAGGTATGGCACACCGGCATATTGTATCTGTTTCTTACACACTCGTCTCATCCTGTGATTACACGTCACTAACCCCACTGACATACTCCACTAATTACATGTATATCATTGTCTTCGCTAGTCAACTAACTCTCACATATGTATGCACACTTACTTCGTACACATGTGCTCAACACAATAATATATAATCAATAAGATTAATCTCTAACAATTACACCCATAATCTTGTTGCCTTTATTTGTGCGCTACTTGCTGATCGTCATAGTAGTATCGGTTCATCATATGCATCCATTACAACAATAAGAGTTTTCTCTTTCTTCGGCTCAGGACACTCATAGCAAAATGCCCATATATACTCTTGACAATTATAACGCTGCACTTTTGTCTTGTCAAATTTACCACGATACTTGTTGTCATCATTCTTCTTAACACTGCTGTCAAAGCTCTCTTCGGACGCCTTCTCTTCAACAATTTGGCTTCAGAATCTCTGACCTGTCGAACTAGTCTTTAGTGTGAATTGTACCTACAGATGCAAACCCGACATCCTCGTGGCCTTGGTTCGCTGACTGGTGACTGCATTGCCCTGCTTTTCCACCACCATTTGTCTACACAAATCAGAGAGGCAGAATTATTGCTTGGTTCCAGCGTTCACGCGGCAGCAGCATCGTCTTCCACAGACCAACCTTGTCGATTCGGTTTGATTCTTAGTTATTTTTCATGCTTATTTTCCATCTGAAACATCGAGATGATCAATCAAACTGTTGTTTTAGCAGAGTGAAAGCATGCTGACGATGAAATGGAGAAAGCAGCGGAGAAGCATTGGATTGATCCACATGCATGTACCAGTTCAGATGCTAACTAATTAAGATTCCATATATTGGTCACTAGCTAGCTCTGCAACTATGCAAGCTGTTGGTTGTTAAGTAGGCCATATAACAAAGATTACAACGCATACCCTGCATGTGCATACACACGCACATAGTTGCATGCAGGCTGCAGCACAGAACTACGTGTCAGCAAACTCAGATTTCTGTATATTCGGAAGCTGACGATACTAATGAAAACACTGGAATATATGGAAGTGAGTGGACACATCTCGATCCAGCTTTCTATAAGAGATAAAGGATTGTTTTATTCTATAAAAGATTGCTTCTTTCTTAAAAAAAATTGTTTCTTTTAAGATTAGGATTTTTTTCTTTTAGATATTTTGTCTATAAATAGGTGAGTCGTCTACTTAGTAAACACAAGTCTAAGCAATAAAGCGATATTGTTAATTTTCATAATAATACATTTTCAACGCCGTAATATATATACACACACTAGTTATTTTGTGCTCTAAAATATGTAAAAATTGCAATGCCGGTCGTCATCATCACTGGCTGGCCGCGGTAGATCGACGGAGGTAGCAGCAGTTAATTTCCATAAATTTATGGTACAACGTACGTGCAGCTGCAGCTCCGGTCAGTCAGATGAACCATTCATGGATTTCCTCTGCAGCGTAGAGCCGCTGTTTAACTGGTCGACCATTCTATTTTAAATTAAATGAGCTTCACATGTTTCTTACAAGTCAACACATAATAACCCATCCGATCCATATTAATTAGTACATGTTTTTTTTTTAAAAAAAAATCATTTTTACTCATAATTATAATTTTGGATTTAATTTTTGAAAAACTACAAAACTAGACCCATGCCGACTAACTATTGATCAGCAGAGATTCTATCGAACAACCAATGGTCGAAAGGAACCCTATCGATTACTGATTAATCGACATGAGCCTTTATTTAATTATTAGACTCGCTTGTCTAATATCTTAAAATTACATAATAATCAGTTAAATGCTCTGTTAACTAACCATTTATCGAAAAGGGTCCTATCGACCGTTGGTTAGTTGATAGGACTCCTGTCGATCAATGGTTGGTCAACATGTATATAATTATGTAATTTTTAAAAAGTAAACCAAAATTGTAATTTAAAATAAAATAATCATTTTTTGAAAAAATCCCATCTATTCATGCCAACTAGTCACATTTTACATTATGGACAACATTATTTTTTATTTCTGTCATCGTTGCATGTACCATCATTTATTTGCCTGCAAGACTTGCAGAACTAGTTATATGCATATACCATTGCACAGTATTTTACGTACAGTTGCAATATTTAAGGTGACTATTAATCATAACACCATCCGGAAAAAATAGTAAATAAAAAAGTTTTATTCACTCCAGGTCTCTTATCTACGTCTACTTATCACTTTATAATACTAGTTTCTTATTATATATGGCTTTTTTACAAAGTCATCCCAAATATGTTCTTATCTCATATTGCTCCTATTAAATATAACACCATCCAGAAAAAATAGTAAATCAAAAGGTTTTATTCATCTCTTATCTACCGTTTACTTATCACTTTATAAGACCAGCTTCTTATTATGTACATTTTTTTTTACAAAGTCACCTCGAATCTGTTCATCTCATATGGCTCCTAAACCAAATGCAATTCTCTTGTTGATTGCACTTGTAGTATGCATGCTAGATGTATATAATACAATCTATTATCTGAAGCAGCATGGCATTTTCTATAACGAAAAATGGCAGCCAAATTAATCAGTATCTACACAAGATCGTCAGTTTATTTGGAATCATGAGTACATCTAGTACAGATTGTGTTGCCCTGGTCTAAGGGGTAACCATTACTCGACGAAATTAATGTTTCTTTCAGCACTTGTACATAACTGTGGTTCTTGTCCTCAGATCAGCCGGCCGTTCATCAGATCACCTGATGCATATCGTCCTATGGGGATTTTTTTAGAACATATTTTATTATATTACTGGTAGTACAAGATTAATACAGTGCACAACAGCAGCAATTATGATGTGCTTGCAGTTGCAGACATGAGTTTTAATCTCCACCCAACCAAATATTTATGCTTTGAGGTGTGGTAGGCATGTCTGTGTGTTTGCCAATTGCAAGTCATATTAATTAGGGTTTGTTTGATACATCTTTTGAAGATAATATAGTTTGTATAATAAAATAGTATAAAACGGAGTAGATTTTTATTTTTAGCCTGAAATAGAAACCATGTAACTCGGTTGAATACATCTTCATATTGTAATTGTTGATGTATATATATTTATATAAAATTTATCAAAACTGAATAAGTTTTACTCCTTAGAATATGCAAGGAAGGGAATATGTGGTTTGTCTCCTGGATTATGGACTATGATGTTTCAGCACACGTCGATATTGGTGTACTATTCTTAGGTTTAACAAAATAATATAAATTTATTTTATACAATATTTTTATTTAAAATATATATTAATATGATTAAATATGACATATTTGAATATGTTAATATAGCAAATATAGCGTATGGCTTAAACACGATATAACATATATCTTAGTTTAAGTAATTGTAATACATATGTGAAATATAATTCAAAATACAATTTTGACCGGTATAAATGGCATGGAGCCTATTGACCGATATTAAAACAGTAACGATGACACACCATTTAATATTTATCGGTTTAAATAATAAAATAATATACACTATCTATTCCATACTAAAATGGAATTAATAAGCTTGCGAGAGAGGCCATTGTCCGTTTTAATCAACCAGCGGGTAAAGTCTTTGAGTTCCTGCTATTTTCCATGCCCAAACATCCTGCAGAGATCGGAGCGAGAGCTCTGTAAAACATTGACTTCTTCAGTACTGCACTGTTCACTGTTGCCGGTGTAAATTTTCACTGCTTCTTCTCCCTCTCGCTGTTAATTTGCTGTGTGTTTCCATCTCTGTGTGAGCAACTCATGGCCGATCCGAGATTCTCTGCGGTCGACGAAGAGAACAGTTACTCTTTTTGTATCGTATAGTTCGATTAAGTTCCAATAGATATCAAAGAGAGACTTCATATATGATAAAATTTACTTCACGGTAGTTAGAGGAGGCTCCATATCATCCATATCGTGGAATCTTCGATCGGACGGTCACGACTCCAGCTGGATCCCTCATGGTCGGATGTCTGCGTGGAACAGAAAAATGGCAGCTGTGGATGATGGCCTGAGCATGGCCATGCGAAGTGGGATTAAAAAGGCCACAGTTTACAAGGCCCCAACACAACAGCCTCCAGGCTTCCTGCTCCTTTTGTCCCTGTCACCGTGTACAACGTAACATGCGAAACAATCTCAGAGAGCTATTTTGAATTTTTAATGATCGGCAAATTTATATAAATATTGATGTTGATACCATGCAAATGTTTTATTATTCACTGGTGTTGAGCGTTGACCATTGCGCCCTGTTATTTTCCAAATGATAAAAATGCCCCTAAGGAATTTTATAGGAGTTCCTATGTTTATTTCTTATGAACTACTGAAACATATCGTTTTTCAAATTCTTGTGTTTAAATTCAAGTGATTCCACCTGTATAAAACATGTTAATTCTACATTTCTCATATTTCTATGTTTCTTAAATCCAACGTTCAGAAAACCCTAAATATTTAGGCCTTTCCCACATTGTAAGGTTAAATTTATCGCTAGGAAAAAAAGGGTAAAGATATAAATATCGCCTCAATAATCGTGAGGTGACTAGCAGATAAATGAAAGCAAGGGTGAGTATCTCATAATTATTAGGGATGCTAAGGTCGAGTTAGATTCTACCGAGCTCTGTCCCTAATCCCTATCCCTAATGTTAACTATTACCAAAGATCTCCCCTACGGCCAAAATATTAACATGTTTTCTTTAAAAAATAGTAACTCTTATTACAAACAGTGAGAAAAGTGAGAAAAAGACGAAGTATTGAAACCTATGCAATGCTTTATACGAGGGAGATTTACTCTTATACCACAAAGCTAAGTAATATTTACTCTTTTGTTACACTCCGTGTATATGACATGTGACTCTTAGACCTAATTATCATATACATAGGGTATGATAAAATAGTAAACACCACTTAATTTTATGGCATAAGAATAAATATTTCTTTTTACAAATGCCTTTCTCTATGTTTCTTCCATCCCAAAGAGTTCTGTGAAAACATATACTCTAATTGGCTTCCACATGTTATATATTCCTTCTTAATAGCAACTAGGCCAAAATCCCTTCGTGTTTATACTCAGACTTATGTACTCTGCAAGTCAAAAATCTACTTAAAACTCGTCGAGTCCCACACATACCTGAAATCGGGGGCAACTGGGCCGCGATCTGCGAGGGTGGGCACCGGCGGCAGGTGCCAGATATTTACGATATGTCATTAGCATAAAACCATGTATTAAAGCAGGCGACATCTGTTGGTAATTGATATGGTAGACCAAAACATATCTAGTGACTTGAATTTTAGACTCCACTGAAAAGAATCATATTTGCAGGGGATAAAATCTTAAAAAAGATTCGAATAGAATATAGGGAGTCAATTTTTAAAGAATCTATCGAAAATGCTCCAATTCATTCTTGTAAAAAACTACTTTTTTACGACGACTAAAAAACCAAAAATTATCAGACATCAGTAGCTAATAATGAGACAGTGGTTTTCGCAACTTAAGCGAAGGCATTAATCTTCGACGAATAAATTAAATTACTCACCAACGTAATTTGGAAACATTCATATGCAAACATGTAGACAAGATTTGCTGCGTCACTTGATTTGAAACGAAACCGAAGTGTTGTCCATTTTGATAATGCGATGGTTTTGCCGCTCGCTCGTTCCACCGGGATCCCAATTTCGTCCTCGCCCGCCCACCATCACGATTTCCTCTGCTTGGAAACCGCCCAAAATTCCAGTGAGACAGCGCTGCATTGCTATGAAATGACAACATAATAATGTACTTGAAAATTTTGAAAGAGAAGTTAAAGAGATAAATAATGTTCGAGAAAAGTAGGTAGAAACCCTGGATGAGCTCTTTTTTCCTAATTCCTAATTACTATAAGTCGAAAACATGTAAACTAGCGGTATATTTACTCTGTCCCAAAAATATAATAATCTTTATATTTAGATAAATATATTAAGGAAATGTGAAGAATCTTAATACCATTCTTAGGATAGATAAGTATAGGTTTTTGAGTAGTTAAGAGAGTAACGAGTAATAAAATTCAAGGTAATATATGTACTTTAAATGTAAAAGTGATCTTTAATTAATATATTGTTACATTTCAGACAAATTGTAAAGTTTGAAAGATGTTATATTTTGGGACGGAACAGTAGAAAACAAGGCTGGAAAATAAAAAAAATGATGAAAGAAAATTTAAAGTATTTTTAAAATTCAAATTTGGTTGTAAGTTATAAGCTGTAGCTCAACAGCTGAAGCAAGCAGAGACTAACTATCACTTCACTGCTAAAAAGAGCTGGGAAACAAAATGAGTTTCCCGTGGCCTCGTATTTAAAACCCCACCCACCTGTTCTATTCATAACACTTGCATCACCACCGCCTGTACTCTTTGTCAGAAATTCAATTTTAGGGCTCTTTTTGAAGCTCACACGATTTTCATAGGATTTATTTCAAATTCTTTAAAATTCTTGCAAGGTTCCTCTATTCTAATGGAGTGCTTACCAATATTTTTTGATATTTTTTTACGAATCAAACAGGAGGGACGTGACATAGAGATTTTTAGAAGGAAGATTGTATCCTATATTCTCTATTTAGATACTAAATTGATGATTTACTTTTCACATCTTTTGATATATGAAATTATCTCAGGTCAATGACATATATTAATGATATACAGGTTAGAAGAGTAAATATTTAATTTCTATCTAAATAAAGGATATACGATAGAGTTATTATTTTTAGTGATTTGGAGAGATTTATCCAAATTCCAAATGGCCCCCGAATTGGTGCCTCCTGCCTCGCAAAGTCACGTTCACATTCACTCCACTCTTCTCACTAGACTTCTTCTCCCCCACACAAACACACGCGCTCTCGGCTCTCCCCCCTATTAATCTCTCCTCTCCAATCCCCCACCGCCCCAAATCTCGACCACCTCCGCCTGCAATGGCGTCCTCTCCCCACCACCTCCACCCTCTGCTGCTGCTGTTGCTGCCGCTGCTCGTCGTCGGCAATGCGAGCCCCGGCGCCGGAGCCGGCGCGGTGAACCCGTTCACGGCGAAGGCGGCCTTCATCCGCTACTGGAACCGCCGGGTGCCCAACAACCGGCCCCACCCGGCCTTCTTCGTCGCCAAGCTCTCCCCGCTGCGCGCCGCCGACTCCGCCTCCTTCCCCGACGCGCTCCCGGACATCCGCGC
>KE371152.1:129129-139325 GCA_000418225.1 Zizania latifolia | reverse complement strand
ACTACACAACACTACATTCTGATGAAAGGTGAGTTAATTTGGTCCAGGCCGAGCAAAAATCCGATCACCTCCTCTGGAAATTCAGCATCTTGATGGAAAGCGCGAACGCGACGGCGAAGAGCACGGCGAAGCCGGCGACGGCGACGGCGACGGGTCCGAGCATGTCGTGCCTGAAGCCGAAGTACCCCCGCAGGAAGACGTCGACGGGGACGCCGGTGTCCCGGAGCGGCTCCGTCAGGTCGCCGAACTGCGACGCCACCAGGCCGTACAGCGTCCACGACACCGGGCACGCCCACGAGTACCACCTCCACCACACCGGCATGCTCTGAAAATAACACATTAATACTCTCATTAAATTTCAAACAAAATGTTAGATTTAGATTCTACTACTGTACTGCCACTCTCAGTAGCGGAAGGTTGTTAGCTTACCGGGCGGGGGATGACGAAGCCGGAGAAGAGGTTCCAGATGCCGTAGAAGAAGGAGGAGACGATGGAGGCGATGTTGTAGCTTGGGGTCAGGCCGACGGCGAGCATGCCGTAGAAGGTGAAGTAGAGCAGGGTGAAGTACATGAAGTAGAGGTACCAGAAGAACTTCTTCATCTCCCACTCGAAGTCGATCATGGCGTACACGATCACGCCGTAAACCACCGACTGCACCAGCACGTAGGGAAGCTCCACCACCACCTGCATGCAAATCCAACCCACCATCAATGAAGGTCGAATGCATCTTGATGTCGAGGCCGGATTGACCGGAGAAAAAAAAAAGCAATCTTGATGTGTTTGCAATGCAAAAGTGTTGCTTTTTATTACCTGTCCGAAAGCGTACGGCAGTGCGGAATACATCCCGGCGGCTCTCTCCCGGTAGAACACCGTCCGTTCGACGGCGACGACGGGCTGCACCGACGACGAGTAGGAGATCCCCATGAACAGCACGGCCGCGTACATCGACCCCATTGCATTGAACAGGTCTTGCTGCCTCGATCTGGATATATCCAACCAAATCGCAGTTGCAAAGGCATGCAGAGTCAGTACAAGAACATGGAGTGGCAATTTACTCTGCAAACTCTCTTCAGGTTGCAGATTGCAGGTTGCACCGCACACACCTTTTGCTGCCGAGGCGCCAGAATATGGTGCCGAACATGAGCGCGACGATGAGGGAGAAGAAGAAGCGGACGACGGTGTAGGGAGGGTTCCTCCAGTAGGAGAGGTTCTGCTTCCACAGGCAGGCCATGCACTGGGTGAAGAAGCTCTGCGAGAACTGCGTCGGGAAGAAGAGGTCCTTGGAGCCTTGGGGTGGCCTGCTTATACCCTTGATCAAGCTCTGGTTTCTCCTGCAATGCCATGTGCATGTCAACCTATCAGACCTTTGTTTCCTCCTGCAGGTTATGAGAGCAGAAGCAAGAACAGCATGGCTGGATTGCTCAGTATGGCTTTCTTTCTTACTGGTAGAGATCTGAGTTCTTGTAGACATCTGCAAAGCTGATCCCCAGTACATCTTCCTGTGACAATGTGGTCACTTCCAGCATCCAGGTTGCCGGATTGTACCCTGGTTTGATCTTGCTGACCCCTTCGATCCCCTGATGAACACCAGCAAAAAAGAAGTCCATCAATCAGAGTCACATGGAATCAACACAACACTAGCTTCAGAGAAGATAATTGAAGTTACCTCAAAGTATTCAATTAGGTCACAAGAATGGCGTCCTAGAGGACCCACGTATATCTCTTCTCCACCTCGTTTCATCAAGAACAGCTACATCAAAAGAGTAGAGTATTATTTTTTTACAATCCGTGATACTCTTGCAAACATGAAAAACACAAGATTCAGCATGCTGAGCACTCCACTTGCAGCTTACCTCGTCAAAGGCCTCAAAAATGTCAATGCTAGGCTGGTGGATGGTGCAAACGACAGTCCTGCCTGTGTCAACAGTGTTCCTTACGGTCCTCATGACAATTGCTGCGGCCCTTGCATCAAGGCCAGATGTAGGCTCATCCATGAATATTATTGAAGGATTTGCAACGAGCTCAACAGCAATTGTCAGCCTCTTTCTCTGCTCAGTTGACAGGCCACTGACTCCAGGTAGACCGACAAGTGCATCCCTCAGCGGGTTCAGCTCTACCAGGTCCATGACTTGCTCTATGAACATCTGTTTAGAAATCAACATCAACCGTGTTCAGAATTGTATCCTGTAATTATCTGAGAAATTTCCACAGTATTGACAATACTGATACCTTTCTTGTTTCTGAGTCAACGTCAGATGGCAGCCTGAGCCATGCAGAGTAGGCCAGCGACTCATAGACAGTCACATTTGGTGAGTGGATGTCATTCTGCTCACAGTAGCCGGAGACACGAGCAAATGTCTCCTGCTTCTTGGGGTAACCAGAGATTGAGATGTCACCTTCGATGTAGCCCCCCGTTTTCCTGCCAGCCAAGACATCCATTAGTGTGGTCTTGCCAGCACCACTGACTCCCATCAGTGCAGTGAGGATTCCTGGCCTGAAGCTGCCACTGACTCCTTTTAGCAGAAGCAGCCTATCTTGGTCAACACCCTGTGCTTTCATTTCCTGCAATGCATTGAGTTCTTCCATGAGCTTAAAACTAGAACAGAAATTATTTCTGCTACTGTTCTTACTGAAATAACAATGTTGCTGGGGGATGTTACCGTGGGCATGTCGACGGAGTATCTAATGTTGTTGAAGGCAACAGCAAGAGGAGCAAAGGGGAGCACCATCCCTCTCCTGTTCTCGCTTGCCTCACCTGATGCAGCATTTCTCCTCGTGCTGCTGGTTTGACCTGCACACGTTTCGGTCCTTTAGGTGGCATTCACCAAACGTCAATGCTGCCATGTCCATGTCTAAGAGTTGAGCTTACCTGAAGATGCAGAGCTTCTTGGCTCGTCAAGCATTTCTCCGGTGATATTGGCGTGCTTTTCCCTCAGTGCTTCCTCTGAAAGAATTTGCTGAGCTTTCCCTGATGCTGCATGGATATGGGCACTGTTCAGAATCAAATGCTTCAACAAAATTCTGCTTGAATTTTTTTCTAGGATTTTGGCATTACGTTTGAGGTAGCTTAGAGCGATTGTGAATAGGATGTTGAACACAATGACATATCCGAAGAGTGCGCCGACACCAATCCAGTACCATTTTGCCTCATTGAACATCCCCCTGGACTTGAGCACTTCTACTCCTAGAGTTATGTTGCTCCCTTGGACAAGCTGCAATTTTTTTAAAGAATCAGAACAACATCCCTGTAAAAAAATCAGAACATGGCTTCTCCAAATGGAAGATGTTCTGAGGACAGGAAGAATTTACATACACGATTCCATTTGTGTCCAAGGAACTCGTTCACAGCAATGGCATTCATTGCATACTGGAGTGGTGACATCCAGTAACCCCAGATCCACCATTTCTTCACATCATCTGCCATGAACAAAGAAGAAAAATCAGTGCTACTGCTCTTCGACTAGAAGTTCTGCATTTTGGATTAACAGTCATTTGATCAGAAGGGCATTACGGTGTGATAGAATAAATCCACTGAGCACAAGGAGCACCAGTAGTGCAAAGGACGCCAATGTATTTGCGACAACCATGGTCCTGCCCAATGCTGCAATAAATCTGAACAATCCTGCAGCCATCTGGTTCACCATCAACAGCAGCAGGTACTGCTTGAACAGCCTACGAGATAAAGGAAATAGCTTTTATATTTTAGAATAAACACTTTATGCTAATTTGATATGGCAACTAGTAATTGTAAGAAAAGATTAGATCTTTGAATGCACAAACACACAACTTGAAAAGATTAGATCTTTCTGTCATTATGGCGTAGGAAAACTGTGCCTGATGCATACCTTCCAACATCTGGATCGTATCCGATGACATAGTAACTCAAGAACACCGTGATGGCAACCTCGAAGCAAGATAGGGGTATCTTGAGAATCCAGGTCGGCATTGTATACACCCAGGCAGGGAAGAAGAGGTAGTCTCTTTGCTTGAAGAAGACGGGCAGTTTTATGGTGGCCATTGCGAGCTCAGAGAAACCATTGAACATGTGTGCAACCATAGCAAAGAACAGCGCGCCCATGTACACGATGCCATCAGTCCTCGATTCGTGGTGCATGTTTGTGCGCAGGAACAGTGTCATCACTATGACTGTGATTACCAGAAGCTGCAAATGGAAATCCAGCAATGCCATTAGATCATAGAAACAAACTGAGTGCATTCCTAGGCTCAATCTGCAGCAAGTTGGTGAGATGCTCACCTGAAAAGCTCGAAAACGGTAGACGAACATGTTGCGCTTCATGAGCAGCCACTCCCTCGCGACACACGTGCGCAGAAGCTCCAGCTTGCTGGCACCGTAAGTGGAGGTGGTAAGTGACGCAGGGTGGCAACGGGCCCGGTCGTAAGGCTGAGACAGCTCGTCTGACACACTCTGCCCAACGTGAAATGACTGGAATGCACGAGCAAACTCCTGAACTGGGACATAGCGGTAGCGCATGTCAGTCTTTGCCCAGTACTGCTGCTGATCTTTTCTTGACGTCACCTGAAAGTTTTTGCAAATGTGAAAATGTAAGTAATCAGACAAGGATCGAGTATCTATGCAAGAGGAATATACAGCACTAATAGTGAGATGATCAAACACATGAGGTGTAGATATTTCAGCAGAATTACTTCTTGCAAGAAGTCCGCGACGCCTTTCCGGTCCGGACATTTGAAGCCCATGGATTCAAAGAACTCGAGCACGTGTTCACGTGGCCCTTGATACACAATGTGCCCATCTGATAATAGGATTATGTCATCGAACAGATTGTATGTTTCTGGTGCAGGTTGCAGCAAGGAGATGACAGTGGTGCCGCCAAGGATGCTGGTGATCTGTCCGATTGATTTTACTATCTGGAATGTGGTAGAGCTGTCCAGCCCAGTGGAGATTTCATCCATGAACAGGGCTCTTGCTGGCCCAACGAGCATCTCACCTTGGGGAAGATTCAGGAAAGCAAGAGTCAGAAAAAGCTCAAATGTTAATTACTTGATTCTCCCGATAAATGAAATGTGCAGAGAAAATTTAGAAATTTAGAAGAGGTGGATCATGAATGCTAAATGCCCTACAAGATTTTTCATTGTGGTTTCACCTTTTTCATGGCAATGAGCTGTTACAAAATTTACAAGGCTTCATATCGTTGCTCATAAAGAAAAAGGCTTTGTATCTTGTCATGACAAGTGAACATAAAAAAAAGGTCCAGTTTATTGTGGCAATGACAGATAATCAAGAATGTTCACAATACCGGTTGTGACACGCTTTCGTTGTCCCCCTGAGATTCCTCTCATCATTTCATTTCCCACAATGGTGTCAGCACAAATGTCAAGTCCTAGAATCTGCAGAATGAAATCAAACCGTCAGAGCTTATTTGAGTTGAAGAAAAGTGAGTTCTGTCTGATGAAGTACCTTGAGGATGTAATCAGTGATGATATTTGTTTCCTGGCCACCCACTGATATCGCCTGCAATCAAATGTTGTGAGTAAAAATATATAAAAAGTCATGTTTCCTTTGATGATATGGAAAATCCCATCACTATGTCTATCCACATATTTCTAGTCCAAATGAGTGAGACCCAATTTTGATTAAGACTAATGAAATACACCCCTAATATCATATCTGAATATTCCTATCAGCATCAAGAATCATCATCATAAACTAACCTTCATGTAGACATCAAGATCTGGGTCAGGTTTGATATTTGCAGCCTTCTCCCTTCTGGACAGTTCAGTCAGCATATCTAGATCAAGCCCATCAGAAAAGTTAACAATTATATCATCACAGAAGTAAACTAATCTCCCAAAATGTCATCAATGTTGAGCTCACCATATCTAGTTCCAACTCCTTGGCATCTAGCTGAGAATGCAAGCGTTTCACGTACTGTCATCTCAGGGATGTGGAGATCATTTTGGGATATATAAGCAGCTGATCTTTGAGCCACAAACTCATCCATTCCATATCCGTTGTATGTCACCTTTCCTGAAACCTGGTAGGTTCATTTCATACAAAAGTTTAAGTTTACTGAAACTTGAATACATGAGTACTGAAATTTTCCATGCTGCTTTAAAACATACAGTGGCTAACCTTTAGATCAGATCCTAGTTTCCCTGCCAAGGCAAGAAGCAATGTAGTCTTCCCTGACCCTGGTGGCCCTAAGAGTAGTGTCATCCTGAAATGAGAATGAACATGATCCATCATCTCAGCAGATAAAACCAAGTGCAACAGAAATACATCTGAGAAAATTGAGCATTTGCCACTGTAAACTTTGGCTTCGATTATTTGTCACCCTATATTTTGCTCAGTTTGATTCTCTTCTACTTTGCTCATTTTAGTTTCTTCTTTCTTGGAATATTTGAAGATTTGCCATTTAAAACAAAGTGGTTTTGCTTATTTACCACTCTAGCCCAGAGTTATAGACTCGGATGGTCCCATATATCATTCACATGAGTGTCAAATCATCAAATAGACAAAACTTTTGAGTAGCAAATCATCAAATTTCCCTAATTTCTTTTAATTTTGTTTACTCATTTTAGACGCCGGCCGGGGTAACGAGCCAGAGCAGTGGGCGGCGTCTTAGGTGGCGTCGGGCGCCAGAGCAGCGGCGAGCGGTAGCAACAATAAGTTTGTCTTTTAAAATTAAAAGCAATTAAAATAGGCAAAGCGGCAGGAGCGGTAAATAATCAAAGTCAAAGTTTAGGGTGGCAAATAGTGCAAGTCAAAGTTTGAGGTGGCAAAATCAATTTTCTCCACTCCATGTGTTAGATACATTGTGCATTGTTAGGCCAATGGATTTTACCTCTTTGGCTTGATAACTCCATGGACGTCGTGGAGGATGTTCAACGGTCTCTTCTTGTTGGGAACTATATGAAGGAGATTGGCCAGAGACTGCACATCAAGTGGGAAAAAAGAAAAAAAGGGTCAGATTGAACAGATTTGCCCCCCGAAATCATCAGAGAAATTTGCCAGCACCTCCAGAGAATTCAGAGTGGTGTTGAGGAACGTGGGGAGGCCTCTGCTGCCAACGTGTGCCAAGGCGTCGATGCTAAGGTGCTCGTATCTCACTTCGATCGTTGGGAAGTCAAGACCAACCCTGAAACGAATCAGCAGAGAAGAAATTCACTTTCTCTTCTTGAAATTCTTCATGGAGGGAATGATTGATTTCGAATTCGTGTGGAAATTCGAGATTTTGTTGACAAATTCACGGTTTTTAAGTTTTGACTGACCTGTCGATGCGCTGCCTGAGCTTGAGCAGGAAGCGCTCGTGGTCCTCCTCGGCGACGCGCACGAGGCGCTCGAGCAGGCGCTTCCTCTCCTGGAACCCGAGGCCGGCGATGTCCACGACCTCGCCGACGCCCGAGGCCCCGTCCCCCTCGGCGGCGGCGGCGGCGACGACGATGCCCTTGCGGACCCGCGCGTGCGTGGGCAGCTTCTCGAGCGCCGCCCACTTGAGCGCCTCCTCGTCGTCCTCCGCCTCGGCGCGCGAAGACGACGCGAGCGAGAAGACGTCGTAGTCCCGGTACGACGCCCTCGACCCGCGCATCCGCAGGCTCGCCACCCCGAACGCCGTCTCCCCGGTATCCATGTCGAAGAGCGCTCCCCTGGCTCCCAAGAATCAAACCGTCCGGCGCTCTCCGGCCCGCGGCGGCAGAACGCCAAGAAACCTGGCCTCTTTTGCTGTCAAGAAATGAGCTTCCTTTTCTCTTCGAGGCCAAAAAACGATCTTGCCGGAGCGCGGCGGCGGCACGGCCAAGAAACAAACTAGCCCGGGGCGCGGCCAAGAAGCGGAGTTTTTCGGCGGCCAAGAGGGAAAAAAAGCCCGGAGTCCGTGACGCGGCGGCGGCGGCGGCACGGCGAAGGGGGCGTTGGTGGTAGTGGGTTGGTGAGTGCGCGGGCGCGTATATGTAGGGTGCGCGCGTGCATGGGCACGGCCGGCGTGGCGCGATGGTCGTGGAGATTGGAGGAGGACGACTTACGTTTCAACGGTGGCGGTCAAGGAGGGAGATGTGTGGATCGAGTGGGCTGCTGCAGCTGCTGCTGTTGCCATTTGACCCATCTGACTCGATGATCATGGCCTTGCATGGAAATGGAAGGAGAGTGGGAAGCTGCTGCCCAAATTTCTGCTCCGATCTGCGCGTGCCGTGCCGTGTAGTACTGATTGATTCCGCCTCTCCATTCAGATATTTTAAAATAATCTCCACCGATCGGGCCGTTTTAGTTTTTCTCAAATGTTTGAATATTTCTTTGTTAAATATACGTAGTTTCAGAGTATCTAGATAAGTTTTCATATTTTTTATGTTTGCTCTTCAAATGGATATTATCCTCTCGCAAATATATGTCTTGTCTTTTTCAATATAAAATAAATGAGTAGCAACAAAATTGTTTAAATTGTTTTTTAATTTTTTATGCATGGATATAAAATGATTTGTATTTGTAATTAGAGAAAGTAGAACACATGATCTACATGGTCTATGGTAGATTTAGAGTGCTTTCAATTAAGATATTTAGAGAGAGAGAGAGAGACAGAGACATGCTATGAAGAAAGGACTGCTTGTCTGGGTTATCCACAGCTAATTTTATATTTTAAAACTATATTTTAGAATTAATTTAGATGCTATTATTTTGTATTTTCCAGCATAAGAATGTAAGTATAAGAGTTTTATGTTATAATTATTTTTCGTGGTTTATATAAGTGTCTCAGTTTATAAGCCCTAAAAGTAAAAAAAAAACTCAACCAATTAGACCTGAGTATCTAGCTTAATCTTATCCAAGGAGGAGTTTTTGTGGTGATTGCACCAAATCATGTTTGACTAGAGAAATGAGATAAACGTTAGCATGCACAGTTAGTTTTGGGGTGCATTGCTGAAAGTTGAAAGATCATCATGCACTGTTAGCGTGTTAGTATGACATTTCTCAGTTTCTAGGTTATAGTTTGTTTCTAAATTTTATAGTTATTGAGATTCATAATTTATACCGTTTAAGAAAGTTTCATGTTTTAAAAATAATTACAGCCATTAGAAACCCACAAATGGGCCTTAGTTTATACGTGAGACATGACTGTTAATGCAACAAATTGTCTCAGAAAGCCAACAAATGGAAATTGCCAGACGGGTCAGATGGTCGAAATGAATCGTGTGAAGTGCACAGTTTTCAAAGACGGCGGCAAAAGATGACAAACACTCAAAATCTTAAACAATCTTTCCGATATTGTATGAGTATTTTTGAGCGTACTCATATATTCTTGGGGGTATTTTTGAGTGGTTCTCAAACTACACGTACTTTTGACCTAACTGTGTTCAAGCCTGCACAGTCGTCTGAATTTTCGCTTGCTCCGATAGCTCGTGAGTGCGCTCAGATGTGGAGCACTGGAGCTTGGAATTAATTTTGCAGCTGCATAAACATCACCACCCACAACGAGATTCTCTTCCTGAAAAAGTCAAAAAAAGGAAGATCAAATCGAGAAATAAGCTGATTATCTTCTAGAACGGAGCCTGATGAATTATTCAACCGAAACAAAGCTCGGCACGTACGCCCATCATCAGTCAAAAGTCAACCGGCCTTTGCTTGAACGTCAGTCAAACTTAACAAACTGTCCCAAGAAATCACCTAAGCTAGCTACCTGGACACTTCGTCTCTCTCTTTTTTACTGTTTGTTTGGTGGTCGTGTACGTGTCTGAACTCCGGATGCGTTTTTCGGCTGCCATTTCTCGTGGGCATTGACTAGCTTATTATATATGTGCATTTTTGATCTGCCAGTGAGAAGACGATATAGGTTACAAGCTTTGAATTCTTTTAGATTCCTGTTTGGTTGTTTACTTGGTATTAATTGTAGAACGTTAATCAGACGCATGAGTGACATATATACTACAGTTTAGTCGATTGTCGCAGTCGCAAAAGGAATGAATTATATATATTTTTTCTAGGTTAGAAAAAATGAACCAAACAAGAATCAGATATTTTTTGGGTACAAAGTTTTCTGGTCGATAGCTTTACGGTTTGCACTACTCAATCTCTTCATTAGTCCATGTAAGCTTATTATATTAGCTATTAATTAATGTATAAAATCTCTATTTACTGTTATTAAGCTTCGTATAATCACTTCACCGTATATCGAGAATTACTCTAATCAAATAAATTCATAACTTTTACACAGCTGATAAACCATAGCTTA
>KE371152.1:64922-78641 GCA_000418225.1 Zizania latifolia | reverse complement strand
ATTTTGCTGCTAAACAGGCTAGCCTTGAAAATGAGATCAAACTATTGAAAAAGCAACTCAGTGATAATTCTGAGAAAGAAACTGAAATAAAGAGGAGGTTAGAGGGTACGTCAGAAAGTAGTCTAAAATGTTCCATCTTTAAAGAGCTTGTAACCGATCTCCATATAATTGACTATATCTTGTCTTTCTAATTTTTTGTTCCATTTTTCAGATGAACACAAGCGGAATGAATTTCTTCAGCAGCAGCTAAATGAAGTAAATATCAACAAAGAGAGGGTATGCTGGATTTTTATATAATTTCATGAAAACAGGATATGTTCTTGATCTTCTGTGTGCAAGATGAGAATTTCATGTGCTGTTTATTTACCTTTAATATTTTTTATATCACTACCATGGTTGTTATGACGTCACCATATCGTCGCCATAACAATGATATATCGTCGTGGTGCTTTGGGGCAACTCACCATGGGGATGTCACAGCACAACCGGCCTGTGGCGACCATGGCTCTCCCATGGCGTCACTGTGGCGTTATATGGTGACTCGTGGTGTTCTACATTTGCATTGCTACTTTGATGTAATAAAATCCTAGACTATATAAAGTATTATCTTTTGTGGTACATTTGCATTGCTACTTTGATATAATAAAATCCTAAACTATAAATTTTGGGATGTAAATAATGTCCTAGTGTATTAGGCTATTCACCACGCCAATGTGTCTAAGGCGTTGCTACGCCGCACACCATAGACGATGTAAAGTTGTGAAGGTGGTGTGTCGCCACGCTTTGCCACACCGCTGTAACAACCTTGATTATTATGTCCTGTGCTGCACCGTGGATTTGCATTTATGTATGATGTCATTGTTCCATGCTTTTTTCTTGTGTCTACATGCAACAAAAGCTGAACACTTTTTCTCAATATCCTATAGATTTCAACTAGCATGGAAGAGCTACATAAGGAGTTGACTGAGAAGGAGGCAAAGCTTAGACGTGTGCAAGAGGATTTGAGTAGAAGGGATAAGGATCATGTATCAGATGCTTCTATTCAGAGCCTAAGAAGTATGGTGATGTCTTTACAGAAGGAGAACTCAGATCTAAAGGTCTCAATTAATGGATTGATTACTTTAGTACTTTAAGTATTTATTTGAAAAGATATTGTACATGTTACTGCAGGTTAAGTAACATTGTATGTCAAGAATAGCAGGAATAGCCATACCATAAACAAATTTAACATCTGAAAAATTCGCTTCTGTAGATAGAGAAGAACAGGCTTGAGGCAGATCTCATGAGTAAGAAAAGCCCCTTACAAACAAATGACAGCGATACATCAAATGATAACAAGATTTCTGATGTGGAAAAGGTATGATTTTGTTCCTCAGTTATGAACTACACATGAATAATTGAAATGTAGTAGCTGATGTCTCTGGAAAATGCATGGGACAGTTTATTGGGCATTCTTTGGTTGAGGCGAACTGTTATTTGTTGTTTACTTTGATTTATTCTGAAATCAGAACCTTGATGTGATATAACATTAATATGTCTAAATTTGACTTTTCTGAATCAAAATCTTGATGCTAGCTTGTCAGAGTACACTCTACATGTTGTCAACTGAATGTTTTGTAACGTGTAGTATTGGTGATATTTCTAATGGCAAGAAAATAAAAATACTGATGTGCTTGTAGTTCCACTGTGAAGGTTAAGGAAGAAATGGCTTCATTGAAGAAAACACTGCATGATGCTTCCCATGAACGAGACAAAGCATTGCAAGATTTGGCTCGGTTGAAACAGCATTTGCTTGATAAGGTAAGCATTTAATCTTAGGGCCTGCTTGGTTGTGCTACCATTTTTGGATTTTAGCAATTAGCACATAGTTTGGAATTAATGTATGGTTTTTTTCGTTGCCTTCTATTTTTCAGCCTTGTCTTTTGGACCACTAAGAGTGGAAATATAAAGTCTTACCCCTATTTTTTTTTGTGCTTCGGTCATGTGTCTTCGGCTCATAAGCCGCAGCTGTAAAAATCTTCCAAGCTATTTCGTAATCCGCAAACTCAGTTTTGTAACCCCCTAATGAGATAAAGAGGTTTATGTTGTTGCTTCCTTTATTTGTATGCTCTAATCTAATTTATGTGTAACAGCATGCACAAATATACCCAGCTGTTCAAAAAGAATTATGATGGTGCCAACGTGATTATTGGCAAACTATTTTTTTATAGGACCTTGAGGATCAAGAAAAGATGGATGAAGATAACAATCTCATTGAAGAATTGCGGGCAATCTGCGGCCAGCAAAGGGCTCACATAGTGCAGGTAGAAAGGGCTTTGAAGTTTGAGATGTCAAAGCAGGAGGAGAGCAAGAAGATCATTAATGAAGAACACCAGAGGTCAAATGAACAAATAACAGATTTAAAATACAAGCTTGCAAACTGTATGAATGCACTTGAATCAAAAAATCTGGAATTGCTTAATCTGCAGACTGCCCTTGGGCAGTACTATGCTGAGAATGAAGCCAAGGTGATTGAAAACTTGGAACTATTCTTTCCTCAGTATTTAATTTTTTATTGCTGAATTTTTACCTTAATCTGGTCTTGATGTACATGTTTATATTGTTATGTAGGAACGACTTGGAGGTGATTTAGCTATGGCTAGAGAAGAATTGGCTAAAATGTCAGAGTCATTGAAGGTACAAAGTACACATTCATCCTCCCCTGTAATATGTACTTTCTTGAGCAAGCATTTGTTAACTTTTTTATTGCGATTATCATTTGTCATTAGGACAACCTATCTTTGTTAGATTTTTGAGTTAAACTAAGAATTGCCTTAAATTAAAACATGCATTGAGTGCACATACTGTCATGTAATCTGTGCAAGACTGCAATGCTGTCATTTTCAAATGACTAATGCTGTTGTTTTCGAATGACATTGCTAAAGTAATTTATTTTTATGCAGGTGGCAAATCAAGCAATTGAAATTTCAAGCAGAGAAAAGGAAGATATAGCTGCCAAACGTTCACAGGCAGAGAGGATGTTAGCAGAAGGGAAGCGCTCCATGCAGAAGCTTGAAGATGACAATTCAAGATTGCGACGAGCACTAGAACAAAGCATGACAACACTCAATAGGATGTCACTGGATTCAGATAACTCTGTTGATAGGTATGGAGTATAATTTAGCCATTCCGTTTATTTAATAGTTTTAATTTATACATATTTGCATAAGCAGCTGGATTTTGTAATTATGCACTGATAACAGATTTCAGTGTTGCAGACTGGTGAAAACTAATGTTGTGCAAACCATGACACACGCTATGAAGATCTTATAAAATTTAAAGAATGTGCACGGAATAACCCATTCTCAAACTTTAAGTAGGCAAAATTTTGTAGAAAGCAAGAATGGAAACCCATTGAAAGACTAATACTTTTATATTGTTATCACGTTCTCTTATTTTCACTTCTAGAAAGAATTGGTGATTTATACTGTCAGCCAGCTATTCTATGGCCATAACATGCCATCTGCAAAGCTGATGTATTTTTTGTTTTTAAAATGTTTTGCATTGAATTTTTGCTCGTGACACACATTATATTTATATGCTTATTTGTGCTTGGACTTTCTTGTAACCTATCTGTTTTTATATGCTTATATCACATAGATCAAATGAATGAATATATCAAATTTTGCTTGCAGACGCATTGTGATCAAATTACTAGTCACTTACTTCCAACGGAATCACAGCAAAGAGGTGCTTGGATCCTTCAAATTCTTTGTTTTGTCATGAATTTCTCATCTACTGAATAACATTTATGGGTGACGTTCAGGTTTTGGATCTTATGGTTCGCATGCTTGGTTTCTCTGAGGAAGACAAGCAAAGAATCGGTTCTGCACAAAGCAATGCTGGTAGGGGCGTTGTCCGTGGTGTTTTGGGTCTTCCAGGACGCTTAGTTGGAGGCATTGTTGGCGGAAATTCAGCAGGCATGCCATCCAAAGCATCTCAGGACAATCAGGTGGGATCTCTATGTGCTTTACCCTAATTTCTTGCTTTATCTGTTAACCTTGTTTTTTCTTCTCCTTTTTACTTTCTCTTCAGTTAATATTGACATCCTCTCGATGACACAATTTGCAGTCATTTGCGGATCTATGGGTGGACTTCTTGCTCAAGGAGACGGAAGAAAGAGAGAAACGAGAAGCATCTGAAGCTGGAAGGCTGACACAGGAAGAGAACCAAACTGCCAGCACCAGCAACGCAACAAGCGCCCAACCAGCAGTGGCAGTGCACATCTCAAACCAAGCACCTGGCACTCCCACAAATCAACACATGTTCGATCGTCCCTACTCCGAATTTGCAACGGTTCCCCTCACATCCTCGACATACGCATCCACGCAGACTCCACTCTCAAGACCACCCCTGAGATGACTGTGATCAAGTGTACAGTATCGGATGCTCCTCTTCCAGCGTGCATCATTACCCCAAAGCTATTCGTTTC
Organism: Zizania latifolia; assembly: GCA_000418225.1. Taxonomy (NCBI): domain Eukaryota; kingdom Viridiplantae; phylum Streptophyta; class Magnoliopsida; order Poales; family Poaceae; genus Zizania; species Zizania latifolia. Next base: position 74,170 of record KE371152.1, on the reverse strand, counting down.
ATTTGTTGACAATGTTATGATATAGCCGGTCCGAAGTTTTCCCCATTTTGTGCCGCCCATTTACCTCGCCGGGATGTAAAGATGTCGTATGTAAATGGACTCCTGTCATTCCGACGCAAATGGAGATAGATCACAAATTGCCACAGACTGTATGTTTCTGCATCTGGAACGCGTTGTACCAGCGTTTTTATGATACAAGGATGAGAATTTTTGTTTCTGTTGGCACTTGGATCCGTGGCTTGATGAGTAAATACAAGCAGGTTGCATCATCACGGAGCGAGTCAAATTCAATCACATAGCCTGGCCGTTCCTGTTGCTTCGGATATGTCATGTTCCGTACAGCAACAGCAAAGGCTTAGATGGGGGAAGAAGGACTGAAGCATTGTAGTTTATTTGATTATCTACTGAAAGAAAACAGCAAATCAAAGTCGTTGTAGTATAGTGGTGAGTATTCCCGCCTGTCACGCGGGTGACCCGGGTTCGATCCCCGGCAACGGCGAATGATATTTTTTTTTGTCTCACTCTTCCAGTGATGTGTACGTTGACTATTCTGTCTCTCGTAATTAAGTCATTATTAGGCCCAAACCAATGTGTACGTTGACCGTGCTCCCTCCCTACTTGCATGATAAATTAAATTTTACTACGTTAACCTGAAAAAAATGGGTACTGTGAATCACAGGATGTACATATCTGTGCAACGTACGGGGCAGATCCAGCCCGTTTTGATGGATGAAGCAAATTAAATCTGACTGTAGAAACATTGTTAATTAATTAACCTAGATCTATATCCCTAATTAATGCGTTTAGATCTGCCTTTTGCTGTAATCAAGTCGTAAACAATCAGTTTCAGTATGTTGGGCAGGTTCCCTTTCCAGATTCACTGATCGATGTCTGCATAGACCCAAGCTTATTTTATAAGGTTTCATTAGGTTTTGCGATCTGCATGTGTCACCAGATCAATTACTCGCCAATGCAGGTCAGTCATCAGAACGACAGCTCTAAAGAGCGACCCTTTTGTACTTCCATATATATGTTTTTCTCTGGTCCCGTTTATGTGAAGAACAATATATATGTGTTGGTATTCTATGGGCGTGATAATAATGTTTTATCATGCCAGTGAATTACACGGTAAAAAGGTTTAAATTTAAAATAAATCTTGATTTATTTTTGAATTTCTATTTAAAAAGCTTCGGAAAATTAAAAAAATCCAGTACGAGCGTACTGTAGAGACTAGAGTGGGGTTTGGCCGTTGATGCCTTTGATCCAACGGTAGCGACAAGACCCGTGACTGTGCTAAAGTTGCACTATAATCCCTATTAGTATTGCCCCTATCCATAGTTATATGCACATAATCATTTGGACTTTCACACATGAAATTGTACAAGTAGATAAATTATCTGTTACTAAAAATTAAATTTATCAGTGACACGCATTTTTTATTTATCACTAAAGCTTGATCACTATAAAGATTGTTTATGTGGTAGTGTTAGCTAGGTTGTCCCATACAATCATATATATGATATATCGACGAATATCAGTTCTTTATAGTATATATTTTCTTCTATTGTGTGCAATTTTATAGCGACAATTTTGGTTTTACACACAACAACATATATATTTGGTATCAAAATATATACGTACGTAATTGTGTCGTCTTGCATCTAGTCTATTTTTCTTTGCTGCTCGGATCGGATAAGACAATACCGTTATTAGTGTTTGTCATCAATCATTACGAATAACGGCACCACGTACGTCAACGATGAAATCCTGCATGCATTTCATACACCGTGGGGATGAGATCTCCCAAAAACTACAAGTTCATCTATCGCTTCGGGAACAACGATTCACAAGGTAGGCGAGAATGGAAATGACATGGCGAGCGAGCTTTGCATGAATGAGCTCAATGATATATCTACAGATTTGCTTTAGGCTTTACACGCTATTCATTTCGTGCATGGATGCATGCATGTGGATTGATATTGCCTTTAAATGGGCATCAATTTTTGCCGATCGGTACTGTACTTTAAGCAGAACACTAGTGGCAGAGCTGGAGCAAACAGAGAGAGACGTAACAAAATTAGATTGATATAAACTGACTTTCTTAACCAGCTTATTAGTTAAACTATAAAGAGTACACTATATTAGATTAAGGTGGTATATACAATGCTAAAATGTATGGATAATAGCTGAAAATTTATTTTAAGAGGGTGTATTTACACCCACAAGCAATAATTGGGCTTCATATATGTCCTCGCTCTTAATTTACGTGTACGCGGCGCCTATTCCAAATAGTTATGATTTTTTAAAAGGACCCTTTATGGTACCCTATTTACCTCTTAAGAACGTAAGAGTTCAAATCAATCTCAGCGCTTGATTATATTTAATTAACTAAAATAAATTTTAATTTTTTTGCTATTAATCGGCTACACCCGGTCACTACCTGCACGATTTTAGTTAACTGAAGACTTTGCAAGGAAGTATGTATGCATGCGCTCGATTTTTTCTCAGCAAAAACAGAAGTATGCATGCATGTGCACTATTTTCTCTTCTCTGGACGGCAGAAACGGACATGTGATTTTCTCTCAGCAAAAATGCGCACGATTTTCTCTTTTGTGCACGGCAGAAACAGAAGTCTGCATGCATGCGTCGGCAGGATATAGATTCCGTTAAAGGCAAAAATGGAAGTCAGTATGCATGTGCACGAAACGGAAGAATATATATTCTGTTACACATGCACCGATTAAAGAAATGTTATATAATCGTATGAGGCAATAGGTCATCCTATTCAAATCTCAACCGTTAGATCGTATAGATTGCACAGCCTATATTGATTTGGGAAATCGTAAAATTCTCCTTTCTAAAACATTAGACAGTGTAGTTGAATGTGTCACGTATATCTATACACAAACATATATGTAAGAACGTATTTGATCCACACGTTGAATTGAAAAACAAAAAAAACAATATATATATATATATATATATACATGTTGCATTTGTAGTGAGGTTTGTTATTTTTTGTTTCTCCACGTACATGCAGCTCAAATTTGGTCTTACATGTTTATGTGGAGTACTCCGCAGCATGATAATTAATCTTCCATGTGTAATTTTATTAAAATTTTATGACTACATGGCCGGATCGCGTGTAACAAGGGATATCACGTAGACTTATGACTGGTGACGTCATCTTGCCACTCTCATCGTTCTTGCATGCATGCATATATGTAATATGTATAGGTATGTCGTCGAATGTCGTAAACGGTAAACCGCTTAACCTAGGTGTCGAAATGACCTAACTCGAACTATATATTAGTTGATGCATGAAGCTGCTTGGGCCTAACTATTGGGTGGTCAGCTAGATAGCTACAGGGCATGTGTATTAATGGCGTACAAGTACTGAACTCTTTGCTAGTTTGCTCATGAAAACTACACCCAGCTTGTTTACTGGCTCATCACACTATAAATACGTTTCCCTAGCCATGGCACTTCGCATCACAGCAACTTAATTAAGAGAAGTACACACAAACAAAACGCATATATTGTTAGTGCATGCACACAGCTACAGGAAGCCAGCTTAGTGCATACAGCTACTAGCAAGAAGAAGCTAGCTGAAGATGGCAAGTATGGCGCTGAAGGTGTGGGTGGCTGCAACAATGGCGCAAATGCTCTTTGCTGCAGGGCTGCTCGGAGCGGAGGAAGATGGTCGAGGTGGTGACGGCGGCCTTGAGCTGGGCTCGCCGGACTACGGCGACGCGCTGGCGAAGGCCATCCTGTTCTTCGAGGGGCAGAGATCGGGCCGGCTGCCGGCGAACCAGCGAGCGATGTGGCGAGGGGACTCGGCGCTCACCGACGGCCGGGAAGAAAACGTATATATATATTTATACATAATTGATATATATCAATATATCATTAGCATCATCGCATGCTTTTTTCTCTTAATCTCTTCCGTTAGCTCATCATCATGCACGCATGCGTCTTGAAATTACAAAAGATTGATAAATTATTCTTTAAGTAAACTCATGCATACGTGGGACATTAAACACATATGACATGTGTCGGTCTATGTGTAACCCTACACTACTAGAAACATAGCAATGTCTAGGGTTTGCTAAATACATTCTATCGGGACACTCAGTAAAAATGGTTGTTCACCGAGTATCGTCTAAATACACTCGGTGAAGTTTTGGCACTCGGATTAAATGAGATAAACTCTCTCGGATCATAGAAATTCCTTCTTTTCTCCACTCTCATTTCTTTAAATACCATCTAAACAGTTAAATATCTAGAAATATTTGATAACATTTATACAATTTATATATATACCACTTCATAGAATTTGAAATCCAAACTTAACCAACACATTGAGAAAAAAAGATAAATCCAAACTTTGAATAGTATATATATTATTGTTTACCACTGAATTAGTCTTTTTTGTTTCTCGTTTTATAGGTAGAATTTGTTCATAACTTTTTGTATCGTATTTTAGGAGTAAAAATATACGAAGGTGGCATTCTTAGAGGGATGAAAATATGAGCTTCACTTCCATCATCTTTAAAATTAAACATATATATATATATATATATATCATTATTAACCATACTCGCCACCATGTTTTGAAGCTAGCGAGTATAATTTTTACTTAAGCAAGAATTAACATACTGAGTTTATGAACTATGTATATATGAATGATTAATGCCAACTCTTCTTGCTAATCATGGTGTGGATTATTGGTGGTCGATCAGGTGAACCTGACCGGCGGCTACTACGACGCCGGCGACAACGTAAAGTTCGGGTACCCGATGGCGTTCACTGTCACCCTGCTGAGTTGGAGCGCCGTCGAGTACCGCGACGCCGTCGCCGCGGCTGGGCAGCTTGGCAACCTCCGGGCGGCGATCCGCTGGGGCGCCGACTTCCTCCTCCGCGCACACACCTCCCCGACCACCCTTTACACCCAGGTCGGGGACGGCAACGTCGACCACCAGTGCTGGGAGCGGCCGGAGGACATGGACACGCCGAGGACGCTGTACAAGATCACCAGGGACTCGCCGGGGTCGGAGGCCGCCGCCGAGGCCGCCGCGGCGCTCGCGGCGGCGTACATGGCGCTCAAGGGCGACGGCGACGCTGCCTTCGCGTCGCGCCTCCTGGCCGCGTCCAGATCCGTATGTGCTAAAGCACGCATCTTTCCATCGCAGTGAACAACATCTGAATTAATTAGAGCATCATGTGTAGTCAGTTTAATTATTCAGTGAGCAATCGATGAGCTAATTTCTGCCAGACAAGTAGACAACACATCATAATTACTGACCATTTCGTAGTTAATTTAAACCAGTAACTAATTAAGTGGTTTCAACTTGCTGGTCACCATCAGCTGTTCGACTTTGCCAACAACTTCAGGGGATCCTTCCAGTCCTCTTGCCCCTTCTACTGCTCCTACTCTGGCTTTCAGGTAAGCTAAAACACCATGCAAATCAGCCGTCACTACTCTCAACTCTGAACTGAACTCATCTGCAACAACAGAAAATCAGTGTTACGAATTGTACTTACTGATCAATCGGGGATAAAAAATCTTGCAGGATGAGCTCCTCTGGGCCTCGGCGTGGCTCTACAGGGCGACGAGAGAGGCCAAGTACCTCGACTTCCTGAGCAACAACCAGGGCTCCAGCAACCCTGTCAACGAGTTCAGCTGGGACAACAAGTATGCCGGAGCTCAGATGCTTGCAGCACAGGTCAGTCATCACAGCACCCACCATTGATTGATCTTGCAGTGAGCCAGTGATCTTCAGATAAGTGTCAAGTTCGATTTCTCTGCCTTTCAGGAGTATTTGGGAGGAAAGACAGATCTTGCAAGGTACAAGGCTAACTTGGACTCCTTCATCTGCGCCGTGATGCCCAACAGTGGAAATGTGCAGATAAGGACAACTCCTGGTACAGACTTGAGCAAGCTAGCATTGCTTCTGAACTTATGCTTCTGGGAAGAAATTTTGAGCTGTTTCTGGCTGCAGGTGGCCTTCTTTTTACGCGCGATTCGGTCAACTTGCAATACACAACGACAGCGACCCTCATGCTGTCCATCTACTCCAAGGTGCTGAAGTCTTCTGGCACCGGAGGAGTTCGCTGTAGTGCTGCAACATTCTCCCCAGATCAGATCAGTTCATTTGCCGCATCACAGGTAGGGTAAACAAGTACTTTTACAGGTTCCAGGCTTTTGTCAGGACGATACTGTTCAATATCCGGCACGCATCCTGTTCTCAGGTGGATTACATCCTAGGGAAGAACCCATTCGGCATGTCCTACATGGTAGGGTTCAGCACAAAGTTCCCGGGGCGCATTCACCACCGTGGCTCGTCTGTCCCGTCGATTAGGGTTCTTAGCAGGAAGGTTACCTGCAAGGAAGGGTTCTCGTCATGGTGGTTCCCGACAAACGATCCAAACCCAAACATCCATGTCGGCGCGATTGTTGGTGGACCTGATGGGAATGATCAGTTCAGTGACAACAGGGGGGATTCATCACACTCTGAGCCAGCCACTTATATCAATGCAGCCTTTGTGGGTGCCTGTGCTGCTGCAATGGGGCAGAAGCAGGCTATGAAGTTGGAGGGGCCTGTGGACAACTTAGCATCAATGGTATCATCTTACTAAGAAAGAGAGGCACAAAATATATGCAAGAATAAGATCATTATCATATCAATCTTCCAAGTGTGAGACTGCCTTGTAACATCAGTGTTTAAGTGTAATATATCCGTGTGCTCTTAATCACTGTGTATAAGATGATAACTGATAAGAAATGAATACGAGCAATTTATACCAGCAGCTAAATTTGCTGACCAAATGTCATATGCCAAATCCAGCATAAATATTACACCAAGTAACTTCACGATTTTGACTAATCTCATTTTGATTTCATCCAATGAATTTTTATATACAAACATGTATTGCAGTGTTCCAGCAATAGCTGCACCAAATCAAACCAAAGGACAGTATCTATATTTCACTGGCAATTATATTGCTGTGTTTCTTTTTTGTTCTCCCGATTCTTAGTTAAAGCGGACCATTAAATTGTTCAATCCATGAACCAGCGAAAGATGCCCAGTTCACAGCAGTACCCACAAGAAGTTCCCAGAACCAAAGATCCACTGCAAGAACTGAAGAAAAGATGAGCAGAGCAAGTGTCTCGTATCTATTCAAAGGCCACCCTGAGACTTCAGCCATGGTCTTCAGGAATGGAAGAGATTTCCTGTCTAGCTCCCGGCTTCTTATTGACCATGCTGTGACCCACTGCACATCCGCAGGCACCATATTAAGCTCTTCACGAAGACGTCTTCCCAGGTCCGGCATATGTCCACCTCCATAAAGGACTGCTATTCTCTTATACCCTCGGTTTATCGCCCACTGTATCTTCTCAGTGGCAACTCTGTTCCTTTCCCCAATGATAACTGACTTTTCCTCAATGGGTGATGTCATAGATGTGAAACTACAAAATTCAGAAAGAAAATAAGAATTACTTCATCAATGCATAGTTTTCCTTGGTGGATACTGGATAGTGAGCACTCACTCGGAGGTTAATTGCTTAGCCAGAAAAATCTTCAGTGCAGCCCCAAAATCTAGCCTGGACAATGCTTCAAGCTCAGGATATCCGCCTTGATCGTCCACTGGCATGCAAAGCCCACTGATAACGAACAATCCAACGAGTGGCATTGGTAGAACACGTGAGGCCCAAAGCAACTTAGACCTCCAGAAGTCAAGACCATCAGGTAGTGTTGGTTGTACCAAGGCTTTAGTTGATTTCAATGTCATGTCTACCGCAAATGTGAATAGACTTTCACCTCTTTCAGCCTGACAGAAATGGGAGGTAGAACTAACGCTTAGTTTATTTGAAAGTTGAGGAGCCATGGAAGAAAGTACAAACTACAGAAGTGTGCACATGGTTTTAAAAAGCTGTTTACTATGTTCCGTTTGCAAATTAGGGGAATAACTATACTAAAAACAGCTCTTATGCATAACTAGTCTCATAAATGGAAATCTACAACAACTTCCAACAGTAATAACACAAATAGATCTAAACAGCATGTTTCTTATTCTATAGCTATTATCACAAAGAAAACAATGCTAGCAGCGAAAAGACATAATGTAACCACATTATCACCTGAAGCTGCTTGAACGTCTCAAAGTCAAGGTCAGCATGCTGCCATTTCTCATTGCCATAGTCAAGGCAATCCAGCTGGTAATCCAACGAAAGGATGTTTGCCATTTGCTTTTGTATAAAACCAAGAATACTGAATCCTCTACGTGAAGATTTCAGCTTCTTCGTAACCATTGGGTCTTTTTTATTGTTTAAGTTCTCCCGACTTGTGACCATTTCATACAGAACACAATCATAATCTTGAAGTGCTTGCTGGAGTCTATCAAAGTATCTGAAATATAAAACTGCATAATTCAGCTAATGCGCCTAGCAGGCAATTATCCACGTACAAAACTGTGCCAAAAGAAAACGTGTACAGGGGATCTCCTGATAAGCAAATGAATGTGATAGACAAGGTTTGTTAATGACATCAACTACGAATGCCAGTAGAAATTAATGGAACATGAAAGAGCCTAGAGCACATACTCTTTGTCAGCAATGTGGACAGTGGAAACCAAATCAACCTGCAACAAACAGAAGTTCACACTCAATCACAAACAATAAGCTAACTGAGAAGTCCAAAGAGGTTTATTAAGTGCTTTATCAGTTGGAGTTTCTTATAAATCACATGCAAAGTTAGTTCACAAGCGGAACCCATTTCCATTTCATCTATCTCGATAGCTCACGCGTACTAAACTAAAAACTAAAAATCGAAGTAGGCTGCATTAAGAAGAGAAATTCTGTAAATCAGAAGGCAGGGCAGTATTTTGGACAAGTTCAAATTGTCAAATCGAACTGCAGTTTGTTGAAGTGAGCCTCTCTGCCTCTGCAAGCACCCTGCAGTACACCTCCGTCTCATAGAAGACGAGATCGAAGAAAAAGGTTCAGGTTTTGTCCATCAAATCCGCACAGAAATTCTGCAGAAATCCGTCCAAGTAGCTTCCACCTAGGTTGCTTACATGGAGGAACGGGTGGAGGATGGACCACGGGAGCCGCTTCTCGTACCGCACCACGGCCGTCTGCAGCTCGCCGCCGCACACACCAGCCCCCCCTACGCCGGATCCGGGCCGGCGGTACCGAAGGTAGTCGGTGATGGAGCTGCTCGTGGCGAACAGCTCCGCCGCCCGGT
>KE371152.1:43674-64792 GCA_000418225.1 Zizania latifolia | reverse complement strand
GGCAAGCTAGCTAGGGCCTAGGGCTAGGGGATTAGGGGAGGGCTCGGCGCGCGCGTGTGGCGATGGAGGAGGCGAGGCGAGCAGGGGAGCTCCAGCCTCCAGCTGCCGGTATTTTGGCGGGTGCGTGTGACACTGACAGGTGGGACCCGGACACTGACAGCAGCATTCGTCGCGCTTGTGCGAGGAAGGAGTTGCGTGGATGGCTCTGGCTGTGCCACGAGTTTGAAATAAAAATAATAATAATTTTGATATCAAATAAAAATCAATAAATTAGATTCGTTTGAAATAAATTTTATAGTTTATTTTTTGATAGGGTATTGTATTAATGCTCTCTATCGTAAATGTGGTTAATCATATAATAGTTAAACTTAAGACAAACTAAAAAATAAACTTATTTTTGTGAAAATGTCAAAAATATATTTTAGTATCTTATAATACATAATATATCAAAAATGTCAAAAAATATATTAAAATTTTGATACCATATGAACCATATAATCACTCTATTATAAGTACATCTCTTACCATGCATCATCCGGAAATTTTCAAGTAATTGTTGTGTACTCTTGGTACTGCAAGTGTGATGCACTCAATTTGAGTTAGTCTCTTGAATTAATGTGATGTTATGAAGTTTGGTGGATGGTGTAGAATTTGTTTCGTATTCTCACTTTAGACTACTTATATATTTGGCCTAGTTGTAACTTGTAAGTTTGGGTTACCATGACTTTTGTAAAGATTTATCTCGAAACTGGCATGATCACTATCCACTTTTGTGAATAAGCCAATCCATGTTATATTTTCAAAAATTTAGATCACCACATTTTCTAATTAAATCAAATATATCCTTACAAGTTAATGATCCTTACAAGTTATTGGTGGAGCCAAGAAAAGCTTGTTGAGCTAAGCAACTTTCACATACTCTCTTGTGCAACAAAAAGGACAAAACAAAGAAAAGCTCCGAGATTTGCACAATTTCTTCCTACTCACTTTGGATCGGAAGTACACGCTGGACCTTCAGCGCTGGTGCTTTTCTTCATCGCCTTGCGCTCTGACGGGGCCTACGACGCTATATGAACTTGTCGAAACTGATGTAATCGAACGGTATGGTACAAAATTGGAGAACAACGTCAGGCCAGGGCGTGCATGGGCTGGACGTCGGGTGGTATTTGGGCCAAATCGGGCCCACATGGCGTTGCCATGGCTACAAAGGGAGGGTGGGCCCGCATGGCAGCCTCTGGCACTCTGTCTGTCGCTGCCACCCATGGCTCTCCTCCGCGCCGCCGCCGCCGGCCTCCGCCGCCGCCGCCGCGGCGCCCCGCTCCCGCCCTTCCTCTCCGCCCTCTCGCCTCCTCCGCCTCCCCCTAGCCCGGGATCCTGCTCGGACGGCCCCAGCCCCGTCGCCCGATGCGGCGACATCTTTGCCCCACTACGCCGCCGCCGGTGGCCGCATCCGCCGCGCGCCTCTCCCTACGTCGGCAGGGGGGTACTGATCCCCGCGACCTTATGGCACTCCTCGCCCCTTTCCACCTCCTCCACTGGTAACGGCTCCACGGGCGGGGATTCCTCCCCGCCGCCGGCGCCTCCGACGTGGGTGGACAGGTGGGTCCCCCCGGCGGGACGCCCGTACGCCATGCTCGCCCGCCTCGACAAGCCCATCGGCACCTGGCTCCTCGCGTGGCCCTGCTTCTGGTACTATCTACTACCTACTACTACTGCTACTGCTGCTGACAACCACCGCAACCTGGCTGTGTGAATTGGAGTTAAGAGAGGCTGGAACTATTTCTTCGTAGGTCAATCACAATGGCGGCGATGCCAGGGGAGCTTCCTGACATGAGAATGCTGGCGCTCTTCGGATGTGGCGCCATCCTCCTTCGAGGTGCCGGATGCACTGTCAATGATCTCCTTGATCGAGACATTGACAACAAGGTGATCTGTGTTAATCTTTTCCTTTTCGTTATACTTTAACTAATAAGAAAAATGGCTTCCAGATTGTTGCAACCGTGAAGCTAAAAGCAATAACAATATCAAATGCCATTACTATAGTGCCAGTTGCGCGAAGAACAATAGAGTGGAATGGTCAACCAGCAAAATGAAACAATTTACCAGTTGATGTGATTGTAAGTTTGTATCATCTGGACCTTTTTATAGATGACTGTTTTTTACTTGTAGGTTGAGCGTACCAAAAGTAGGCCTTTTGCATCAGGTGTTCTAACCCCAATGCAAGGAGTGGGCTTCCTTGGAGTCCAGCTTTTACTGGGATTGGGCATTCTTCTCCAACTGAATAACTATAGGTACATTGACCTTGCATGACTGAAAAACAGTTTAGACGTTATGAATATATGTAGTGTTTCACTGTTTTGTGAAGAAAAGAACATTATGGCCAAATAATGGATGGTTTTATGTTGTCCTTGTTAATATTGTTACGTGATGGCAGCCAAGTTTGTTATGTCATATCCATAATGCATATGCTCCTATCTGATGTGGCTGTAGCTAATACAATAACTAGATATCTTTCAACCCTTGACACAAGCAGTTCTTATATATTGATAGTTTGACAAGCCTATGTTTGGGACAGTGCTACATTTTTCTTGTTTCAGTTTGGAATGCAAAACTGGATATGTTCAAGAATAGTGCTTTATTCACTACACAAAATTCAAAGTGTCATGCATTTTATATTTCTGCAAGTTTTCTTGTTCTTTTTGGCTTATGCCATTGTGTCATTTTCGGCAATAATGTCCACATCAACCATTGTGTTGTTTTCTTTGTGCAGCCGTATTCTTGGGGCATCTTCACTTCTTTTGGTCTTCTCTTATCCCCTGATGAAGAGATTCACATTTTGGGTATGCACTATACTCGTAGAAAGCTATAATACTGTTAACTTATTTACTGAGGGTGACAATCCTGTTTACTTCAATGTATTTGCTACAGCCTCAGGCGTATCTTGGCTTGACCTTCAACTGGGGAGCTTTGCTAGGGTGGGCTGCCATGAAAGAAAGCTTAGATCCTGCCATCATCCTTCCACTTTATACTGCTGGTATATGTTGGACATTGGTATATGATACCATATATGCACATCAGGTGCTTACTAATGTTTTTTCATATTTTATCTTAGCATCTTTGTGGATTTTAAGTTTTTTATCCAAACTTACCCAAATATATGACAGGATAAAGAAGATGACCTCAAAGTAGGAGTCAAGTCCACAGCATTAAGGTTTGGAGATTCAACCAAGCACTGGATTAGTGGCTTTGGTGCTGCTTGCATTGGTAGCTTAGCACTCAGTGGCTACAGTGCTTACCTTGGTTAGTTAACATTAGCATAAAGTCATGTTTAATGAAATATTTTATTGGTTCGCATGGTATTGACTACATACTTTAATCATCTTGGACAGCATGGCCTTACTATCCTTTTCTGGCCGCTGCATCTGCACAGTTAGCATGGCAGATTTCAACTGTTGATTTATCTGACCGCCTAGATTGCAACAGGAAGTATGCTTATTTACCTTCAGCCAAAAAATGTGTTTGTTGATTGTTATCTATGAAATGAATTAACTCACTTGGCTGAATCTGTTCTATGCAGATTTGTGTCCAATAAGTGGTTTGGTGCTTTGGTATTTGGTGGAATTTTATGTGGACGATTTGTATCATGATAAATATCAGGCATGAAAGCATTATGTATCACATCATTGTTTTCTATGGAAATTTGATAACTTTGGTAGAAAACATTACACTCATTTGCAATAAGATCTGGGATGGACAAACTAGAAAGAACGGGGAGTTAGGGGTTAGTTTTCCTCTGTAGTTTGTTCCAATTCCATACCATCTGCTGGCAAGCAGACTAACTTCTCTTTTATTGGATGAAAGCACTAATCCAAGTTGTCTATTTACATGGGGGAATGAAATAGAAATCAGGTCCTTTAGTCCTTTACTGCTATGGCCTACTTTGTGCATCATCAAGTTGCAGAATGAACTTCTGTAAGTTTTATTTTGTTATCTCTTCTGATTTTCTCCTATACTAATGGTACGCGATTACACTTATGATAAGTTTTTCTGTTTTGCAGGTTATTTCCTGAGCACATCGTGGCAGCGTTCCCCATCTTTTCAAATGATAAACAAGGAATCAGGAAAAATATTGATGTAAAACACATTGTTGTGCATTATGTTACTATCTGATATACATTGCACATGACAAGGCCAGCCATAGTCATGAAGATCATAGTTCAGTCTCACACCGAATATATTTTTAGGGGCCAAACTGTAAATCGTGCCCTCCCGTTTTCACATGGATAATACCTGGAAAAACTATCGCAGTGAACCAGATATACGGATTAGTTCATTGTCCATTGATATTACCACCACGATCTTGTTACTATGTGTGATAGGATGTTGATTTAGCTGTTAAACTTGTTGTATGAAGACTTGATCAGTATCATTGGAGATGGACAAGCACCCAGTCAGTTTCACTGTTCATTTCCCCATCATAGCTTTTTTCCACTTTGTTGATGTAATGATCAAGCTTGCTAATTATATCATGGAGTCTATTCTGGTTTGACTCTTATAATGAAATGTTCTGCATTTCGGGGTTTAATAAAATGATATAAATTTATTTTATACAATATTCTTATTTAAAAGATATATCAATATAATTAAATATGATATATTTGAATAGGATGATATCTCAAATATAGTGTATATCTTTAAATATAATATGATACATAACTTAGTTTAAGTACTATGTAATACATATCTTAAATAAAATATAATATACAATTTTAACTGATAATGATATTGATCGGAATATTGTATTAGCTGGTACGGAATCATTATTGATTGGTATGGGATCGATATTGAAACCAAAATAATATGCTACTTATCGGTTTTTTAGCTAGTACTAGAATTAAATTGATAACTGATAAGCTTGGTGACATCCATGATATGGACATATGACTTAGCTTCTTAGCTTCTTTCACCCTTTCGGCATACACTGCACCTGCATTTGTAATCCATTGGGACCTACAGAGTTCAGAGTTGCATGTGGGAACATCAAATGCTCGTGGACACACGCAAGCATGGTGCTCAGACAGTAGAAAAGGTATGGATATATGTTACCTTGTTCAGAACGGCTCTAACTTTGAGCTTTCAGTTGGAGCCAGACTAAAGCTTTTAACTCAAAAAAAATTTGGAGATGAAAATGCAATGAATTTAAATCTTTAAGTAAGCAAATTTGATCATCTACTTAAAAAACAGAGTTATAGTTGTCGACTTCAGAGCTAGAAATTCCCCATTCAAACTTGAAGCTAGAAGTAAAGCCATGCCAAACATGGCTAGTTGCTAGAAGAATCTAGAAACTCAGAAAAAACCGAATTGTAACTATGTATGAGAATTTCAAATAAATAGTTAAGTTGTATTATGGGAATAAAGGACAAAATGCATTGGAAATTACCTTTATCCTTTTGAGTAGTTTTTTAATAGGAAAAAGTCTAAATTACACCTTCTAAGTTTGCTAGATGTTTAAATAACCTCCTAAAGAAATAAACTGTCTGAAAAGGTCCAGCAGTATTGCAAAAAGGTTCAATTTACACCTTTAAATGGTGATTTTGCTGACACGGCGAAACCACATCAGCAAAACCGGACGCGGTTTTACCACGTCAATAAAACTGCCCTTCAAAAATGTAAATTGAATCTTTTTATAATATCGTTGGGCCTTTTCAGTTAGTTTTTTTTAGAGGTTATTTAAATATCTGGTAAACTTAGAGGGTGTAATTTAGTCTTTTTCTTTTTTAATACGATATTACATTCATCATATATCTAGATTCGATTTTTTCGACAAATACATAATAGAATATGATATATTACGATCATAACATACACATATTTTTTCCAGATAAACACCAATATATAAAATATAGAGCCATCCGATTACAACTCTACCGCTACTCAAAAGTCACTTCCTAAAATGATATGATAGCATCTGTACCACGATAGCAACAGATCGATTCATCAACATCGAATTGGACTCTTTCACCGAACGGAGAATCGATCCGTTTGATAGGCAGATCGATCAAGCCGCGACAGTGTTCGTTCTCAGACATCGATCCAACAACTTTGGAACGATGGTTTTGTCAGATCATCGATCGACACGCTACATCAATCTGTAGCTGTCGGCCGGTCGGCTCGTGGGATTGAAAACCTCGGGGATTTTGGCCTCTTGTTCTTGCATGATTGCTCCAATCTTGTGATGAGTGGCTCGGTGACATCCATCATCGATCACATGCCATGCTGTCCGTTGAAACAGTTGATATGTATTATTCTGATATTTAAACCGATGCATATTAAGTAGGGTACCATTTTGATTTTAATATCGGTCAATATCAGTTATTCTAGTTAATGCCGTGTATATAACATTACGTGTGTGGCTGCATGTTGCTCAATTTACAAGATTGACATGCATGTTTTCTCGGTTTTTAGTAAAAAAAACGAACAACCAAAAGAACCGACTAAGCTTATAATTTATAATATTTATATCTTGATAAGTTGATATATTGAACGAGATATAATTTTAATTTTTTCAGCTTATTAAACAATGTTTAAAAGAGTTGTCATAGTATATTTGGGTTAAAAAAAGACCGAACCGTTTTGGTTATTACAGCTTACTGTTTGGTTTGTATTTTCTTAAAAAACAAATTTGTTAGAAAATAATCTGATAATAATCCATTATCTAGTAGCTCTTACTCCTCCCAAAGACCACATTTTCTCCTCTTAGATCTCAAGTGCCACCCATGAACTTGAATTTGCATGGTAGAAAACCCCAGGCTCATGTTGCTGCTGGATTTAATTAAGCTGAACGAATTGAATACGAACTTCAAGTTCAATGCCCATCTTGTATCACTTCTAATTTAAAAGATGATTTTTCTTCATCATGTCAAAACAGTTTGATGATCAGATCTGGTCAAACACGATTCTTCTGCTTCAAAATGCGACGTCCAACCAAGTCTACTTACTTGTTCAAATGAATAACAATGACTATAGCGGATTATCTACAAAGCAGGGGCCCATGGCAGCATTTTTTTCAGAAGAAATTGTGGTGTTCATATAATTATCTTCGGATCCCTGCGCATCTATCCGTTTTTAGCAATTATTCAGAGAACAATGAAAATGCTATGAGTATAAAATATTGTACTCCCTTTGCTAAGTAGCGAGTTTTAGATTTGATCATGTGTTAAGAAGATGAGTAGAATATCTTCTTAGGGTAGATGAGTATGTATTTAAGAATGATCAGGTGAAATAATAAATAATTAATTCTAAAATAGTATGAATATTTTAAAGATAAAAAATACTTTTTACCATTACTAGCTACTATATTTGAAATAAATTTTAAACTTTAAAATTAGTTAAGGAAGTAATTCAAAAGATTAGAAAAATTTTGAGATGTGGGATTCGTGTGGGTGTTGTACTATTCAGTAGGAGCTGTACTAATTTCATAAAGTTTTATGAGAAATACAAAGATTATACCATTTGTTATATAAATTTCTGTGCTCCAAACCAGAAACCAAAAGAAAAAATTGACATGGTTAATCAGTAGAAAAAAATTGGATGTGCTAAATAGGAGAAAAAAAGAAAGTGCTAAAAAAGAGAATAAATGAAAGTGGAAAATACAATATTATTATATCCAGGGGCATAACTGTAAAACCTCCCCTCTCAAAATTTGCCTCGGATTTCTCTGATTATCTCTCCCCTCTGCCAGTTGCCACAAGGATATATCGCTTCCACTCCTCGCTCTCTCTACCGACCGCCGCCGCCGCCGCCGGCCGCCGCCGTTCGCCTCAATCACAACGCCCTCCAACCTCCTCGCATTTCGTGCGGTCCTCGAGGCCCGCTGAGAATTGCCGGCCGCTGCCTCCACAGTTCGTCCGGTCTGCACTGCGCGGAACGCCAGGATTCCAACAGGGAGCTCTCGCAGCACAATCTCCGTACGTTTCCCGCGGTGCAAAAACAAGCGATCTCGCCGCCTTCTGTGGCCCGGAAGATCTCAAAGATTGCATCTTTCTGTCTGGATTTCTTAGGGGCAAGAAGCCGGGCGGCGTGGTCCGAGAAATGGGGAGGAAATGGCAGGCCGTCGCCGCGCTCGGCGTAGCCTGCGCCGCGGTGGCCGCCGTCGCCGCAGCCGACAGGGGGCTCTCGTTCGCCACCGCCGCCGTGGCGTCGCCGGAGGAAGTGAGCTACTTGCGTAAGGTGATCAACTTCTTGTGGAAGAGCGACGAGACCTCGTACCACCACGTGTGGCCGGTAATAGCAAGCCTACTCTTCTGTTTATTTGGAGTTGTATTTGTCCCTTTTCCCAGCTGAAGTATCGTTTAAATATTCTCTTCTTGTAGAGTTTTGTTGCTGTAGTATTTGTTTGATTCACTGAGAGTGTGCTTGGTTTGGACCTTTGAATTTTTTCTTCGACATACGGAAGTTTGAAATTTTGATTTTTTTGACTGGTTTTAGGACTTCGTTATTACTTATTATCAATTTATCCTAAAATTTGGTCGAAGCATGGTCACTGAATAAGTGTTGTTACCTTCAGTAGTTTCAGGATATTAAACTAGCTTGTTGGCTTAGTAAAAACTGCAGCTTTAATTTCTAGAACAGCATTGACCTTTTCATCAACTTGATTTTGTTGGCTATAGTCCATAACTCCATACTGCTCTTCATTTTTGATATATGAATCGCTAGTCTTTGTACAGATATGCTGTTAATTTGGTGAAGTCCATGGATCTTGTTTTTTTTTGCAGCCTATGGAATTTGGATGGCAAATTGTGCTGGGGACATTCATCGGATTCTTTGGAGCAGCGTTTGGGAGTGTAGGCGGAGTAGGTGGCGGCGGGATCTTCGTGCCTATGCTGACCTTGATCATTGGTTTTGACGCAAAGTCGTCAACGGCGATATCAAAATGTGAGGGTTTCCTTCTTTTACCAGCATTTCGTCTGTTCTTGCATGGATAATCTGAAAACAGCAGCCCACATTTGTCCTTCTCATTCATCGTCAGCACTGCAGTACGATATCTTATAATTAAAATGGCGCTTTTGTGCACCAGGTTGTGCCTTTTGTAGTGTCATGACTGTCCCTTTTTGTTGGTGCCGTTGAACTGTGCCTCTCAAAATAATATGATAAGTGAATCATTGGGAAAATGAGGACATTGTGTTCATCCATACAAAGAACTGAAGAAGTACTCCGCTACAGTGACTAGCACGTTATGATCAATGTGTCCATCATGTGATGGTTGGCCCATGCATTCTGAATCATGCATATGACTGTAAATGTTTCTAGTTCATTTTTTTAATCCGGTTTGATTTCATATGTATAACTGTTCCATACTAATTCAACATACTGATATTGTACTTTTGGTATTTTACATCACTGGGAATTGTTAATGTTCAATACATCATTTCATAATTGTCTGACAATCATCACATTGGATCATACATATGACAGGCACACTCTGTATAAGTTGGAATACTCATAAAGTTGCTGGTGATCTGTTTTCTTGAAATCTGCATCTGAAAATGGATATTTAGATATAATTGTTAGTTTGTTACATAATAATCGAATATCAGTGCGAGAGATTGGTGTGCAATGCTCAGAGCATTACATTCTAAAATTGTTGGTAAATACTTGTGCACATATAATCATTTTACAATTTGTAATGCATCATGCATCTCTGATGCAAACTTTACAACGAGCATAAAATTTTTGAAGTTCTTAAAATCTAACATATAAAAACAATGAGAAACTGAGTAGAAAAACCATGACAACTATATTGGGGGAACTAGGTTCATAAATCTAACTAAGATATTCTACTCTTTGGGACAGGTATGATAATGGGGGCAGCTGTGTCAACTGTGTACTACAACCTCAAGCTGAAACACCCAACTTTGGACATGCCAGTGATTGACTACGATCTAGCCTTGCTTATCCAGCCGATGCTCATGCTAGGGATCAGCATTGGTGTTATTTTCAATGTCATTTTCCCTGATTGGCTGGTCACGGTTCTCTTGATCATCCTTTTCCTAGGTGCTCCCCTGTGTCCTGAAACTTCCAAAAATTGCTTAATGTATTGCCTGCTGTTGACTTCAGTTTACATTTCCAAATTAAACTGTAGGTACTTCAACGAAAGCTTTTCTGAGGGGTATTGAGACGTGGAAGAAAGAGACAATAATGAAAAGGGTAATATTTTGGTTTCCTTGCAATCTTCATACTACCAGTTCTCATCCAACATTCTGATCAAGCAATCATAAAGCTTCACACAATCACACCCCTATCATGCTTCGTTCATATTCCTTTCCTTCATTTATACTACAAATGTGCCAATATAAATCTTTTTTGGTCTCACTCATTTTAGGAGACAGCAAAGCAATTGGAGCAAGCAAGTGAGTATCAAACAAAATTACTCATTTTTCATGAAATCTAGAGGTTGTTGCTCATATATTCCTAATTTATCAGGTGAAGAACCGGAGTATAGACTACTTCCCACAGGACCGGATGCCGCAGCTGGGTCAAAAACCCCATCAGATGAAGCAGTAATATAAAATGATTCACTTTATATTTCCTGGCCTTGATAGCAATCATTTGAAGGACTTCAATATCAGAACTTGCCTGATGCTGCAGGTGTCCATTTGGCAAAATGTTTACTGGAAGGAGTTTGGACTTCTTGCCTTTGTTTGGGTAGCATTCCTTGTGCTTCAGGTCACTAAGGTGTGCAACTCAGCTGCAAGTTTAATTGGTAACATGAATGACAGGAGCATATATTTAAACCTTTTAGTATGAATTGATCAGCTCGTTTGTGCAAATACTGGTACTTTCCTTCGATACTTCCTTCATTTTAGAATTTGATGTTGTTGACTTGTGTGCTTTCGGTATGGATTCAGCATAACCTTATATAAATTATGAAACTATACTACCAAGAACAGAAATGCTCTAACTTTGACAGTAACACCCAGTCATCCAGCTCATGTTGTTTTTCTTGTTTGCAGAATTACATGCCTACTTGCTCCACATGGTACTGGGTTTTGAACATACTCCAGGTATTAGTGCTGTCTTACCTTGAAATCCGATGCTAGATCCATAGCTGAGGTAGTTTTATGCAAATGTTCTACAAAATAAAAGATATAACATATTTGATATTTAAGAAGCTTTTCATGACATCAGGCATGTTAACTGCCTGGATATATCATTCCTGTAAACTACATTTTGCAGGCTATTATGGATCATAATGGTCCACTCTTATGTATTTTCTTAAATTGGTCTTTCATTAGAACATACCTATGTTCACTACTCTATATACCATCCATGCTAGATTATACATCTTGCTTTAAAACTGCCATAATCATATCTTATGTAACCCAAATAATTGTTACAATCTCCTTTTCTTTTGATAAATGCAGATCCCTGTCTCAGTTGGGATGACCATGTACGAAGGACTAGGCTTGATGCAGGGGAGGAGGGTCATATCATCCAAGGGAAATGAACAAACAAATCTAAAATTTCATCAGCTACTGGTGTACTGCTTTTTTGGAATGACTGCTGGTGTTGTTGGTGGTCTGCTTGGTCTTGGTGGGGGCTTCATCATGGGCCCCCTGTTCTTGGAGCTTGGAATCCCTCCACAGGTAACTTATGCTTTATGAATCATGGAGGTGACCATAGGGCCTTGCTTTGCGGTTTGGTTTATTTTCGAAGAGGAACTTGTTTTGTAAGTGTTGAATTTTGTGGGATTTGTTTGATGCTTGTTTTCACCTGTGTGACTGGGAACTATCACAGGTCTCAAGTGCCACAGCCACCTTTGCAATGATGTTCTCATCTTCCATGTCAGTTGTTGAATACTACCTCTTGGATCGGTTCCCTGTGCCATACGGTAATCTCCCTTTGTTATGGCTCGGATCCATAGAACCCGAACTTCGTACTCATTGCTATTGGTTATGAAGTTCGGGTTCTATGGATCCAAGCCATAACACCCTCACTCTCACACACACAAATGATGGCATGCACTTATCATTGGATCATTGAAAATTTTGCAGCTCTTTTCTTCACAATTGTGGCCTTTTTTGCTGCGATTGTTGGCCAGCACATTGTAAGGAAGCTGATCAATTGGTTAGGGCGGGCATCACTTATTATCTTCATATTGTCCTTCATGATTTTTGTCAGCGCAATCTCACTAGGTGCTCATTTCCTCCTGCGGTTGTTCGCATTCCGTTATTTTAACACATCATCCACCAATACAACCTTTTGTAATCTGTAGGTGGAGTCGGCATCTCCAACATGATCAGCAAGATTTCACAACATGAGTACATGGGGTTCGACAATATCTGTAATTATGATGTATAAGAGGCAGGCTCCCAAGAACAATATATTGTGCAGTTCAGTGAATAGAACAGTGTGGAGTGGATTTGCATGCAGTTGCAACAACTAGATTGAAGCATAGAACAATAAAGATCATTTTTTTGCCCTGTATCCTTTGTTGAAATTGCAATTGTACTAGTTGTTTAGGGGATCAAACATGTGTCCTCTTGTACAATAAGAGCCGACAACCTCTGAAGAGAATAGCAACAGCAGATCAATTTATTGTTTTTTCTGGTTGCAGTGTAATCAATTTATATTGAAGTGTATCATGTTGTATGAAAAGGCTAAACAGATTTGGATCCACGTTGCTTCAGTGTTATTTCTTTCCAGTTGTTTTCTAGAGGATTTCTTTACAGCGGTCAAAAGGTCAGATGCCGCAGAATGACTGCTGGTGTTGTTGGTGAAATGAGATCCTATGCAGTGAGGCTTTCCGGTGGCCGAGGTGGGTTTGGTACCATCAGATCTCAGCTGGACGACTCGAATTAGATGACTGCCCTCTGCAGTCGGCTCCGGAGAGCTGGTTCTGTTGTTGGTGGTCTGCTCGATATTAGAGTTTGGAATCCATCCACAGGTAACTTTCTGAATCATGTAACTGACCACAATGTTTTATGACACGAAGAGCTCATAAAATCCTTCTGCAATAAATGTAATAAAAGTTAAACCAACTACCTTAATAAAAAAATAGGATTGGTTTAAGTAATAAAAGTTAAACCAACTACCTTAGACCATATTTGGTATAGATTCTTGGAGCTGATTCTCTATAGAAATATAGAATTAGGTAAATCCTAGTCAAACAGTCTTTTTTAGACAGCTTGTTGGGTGAATCACGGTGAAAATGAGGAAACAAACTCGTTCTTTGAATTTAAGTTTAAAATAAAACAACCAACTTTAGCTTAGGTCTACAGCTAAAACATATGTCCGGTAGAATTCTAGTACATTAGGCTATACACACTCGAGAGAAGAGGAGAATGAAGTATTGGGACTAGAATTCTCATATTAAGTATAGTAGACGCAAATATAGTTGACAAATTGCATTATGCTATACATAGCATTTACAGTGAATCTATTAGTATGATACAGTATAATCGTGTAGAGCCTACCAAACATCATTTGAAGGGCATCAAGAGCATTCCGCGCTGCTGGTATAGAAGCAAGTATTTAGGCTTATTCTATAGAAAAAAAATCAAAAGACCTTAATTTGGTTAGATATGCAAGTATTGGGTACTTATTAGACCCACACAATATGAATCATGTATTAGGTATGTTTTTCTACGCGGTGGAATTACAGTATCCTAAAAATTGTTTGAGCAGAGTCCTCTATCGACTTCGACAATGCACTTGAAAATAATATCCTTGTATTAAGCCTTACAAGAATGTGCGTGATTTAAAATAATATGCAACACAAGCCACTTGAAATAAAGGTAATATACACCAAGTCATGTAAAAATCTTGAAGATTTATTAACTAAATTTCTCATAACATCTAATTTTAAAATATGTGTTCGTGGAATCGAAATAATTAGACTTAGAGAGTTTTATATTTCAGAGAAGAAACTTCACATAATATTAACATGAAGAATTAAATATTAGTTAAAAAGATTAAATATCTAAATTGATATTAAAACATCGTATGAAATATTAAGGTAAATTATACTCTTTTTTTCCTTAAATAAATTTTACTGAAGTTTCTCATCTTAAAATTTTT
Source organism: Zizania latifolia (assembly GCA_000418225.1). Taxonomy (NCBI): domain Eukaryota; kingdom Viridiplantae; phylum Streptophyta; class Magnoliopsida; order Poales; family Poaceae; genus Zizania; species Zizania latifolia. The sequence goes on along the minus strand of KE371152.1, from coordinate 50,713 downwards.
AACCAGATATTTCATACAACCAAGACACGCGCTATAGATTTCTTTCTTCTAATTTTTCCACTATAATATACATATTGTAAGAAGTATCAAGGAGGAGTGTTATAAAATTCTAATTCATATATTTGTTACCCGTTTATAGTAATGGAAACCCAAAATATATGGAAACAAGTGGATATGTCTCCATCTCGTTTTTTTTCTAAAGATGATTATTTTTTCTGAAGATAATCATTTCCTTTGAGATCATATCTTACTTTTATAAGTTTTAACTAATATAGCAATCCCTTAACAAACTTCTAAGAAATAAAGAAACTATTTTTTCTTTCATATTATTTATCTTATGTTTTATGTGTATCACAAAATTCTAAACTATTATTCAGTAACAGATGTTTCCAAAGAACTAAAAGGAAATGGAGAAGGTTGACCATCTCTACCTCAGCATTTCTCCATTCTCGCCCAAATCCGAATCAAGGCTGCATCATCCTCTTCCTCCTCCTGTCCGGCCACTTTTGGCAGTCGCGCCACGCCGCCGACTCCCCCGGTGAACGACAGCGTAAGCTGGCCTCCGGCTGCTTGCTCCCTAGTGGATCTCCCCGCCCCCTCGGCGAATTCGCCCCCGCCGAGCAGCGCCGATCTCCGTCCAGCGAGCAGCGGCGCCGGCGTCCTGCTGCTTCCGCCGCGTCCTCGCCGGTGAGCACCCAGCACGCACACCCTCTCTGTACCCACACCTCTTATCTTTCTTCGCCTTAACCTTAGATTCTTCTTCTAGATCTGATTTGCCGTACTAACAGCCGTAGTCAGTTTCTAAAAGCTTGGAGGTTCAGCTGAACCCGCAAGCCCCAAGATAGGTCCGCCTCTGGTTGCAGCTGCAGAGGAACAGTGTTAAAGAAATGGATCATGATAGTAAGGTTGGGTAGCCGTGAGATCTTGGCTATTCGGTCTCAGTTTTTCTTATTCTTTTTCTTTTTAATCAATAGATGAGCTCAGTTCATCAAGGACACATGCTTCTTCCACGATTTGCATTCTCTGTCCCTGCTCCACATGAAACCACCCTATTGGGATTAGGATTTTACAAGGACATACCTCCGGATGCACACGGGGACTCGTGGAGCACAATGACAACAAACTACTTGCATGCTCTGTGCTATGGTAAGATTGAGCATCACTTCCAGTGTTAGCTCCCCTCCTTCGTGAGAATGGAAAGGAGAACAAGTAGTGATACATAAGGGTTGGTTTCACCTATCAATCCCGTGTTGCGCGGATGTATTCATCAGCTGCATCTTCTCAATTCTATTTATAACGGATTTGTGTCATCTGCCACCAATGGATTGCCACCTTGGCTTATCTTTTGAGAAATACTGCCTTTGCATCCCTTTCTGGTGTTCATATTTTTCATATTCCATGTAAGTTGGGGATTTAGAAGAGGTGTTTCATGTTTATTTTGGAGATACTGTATTAGCTTTTGGAGGTTGCTGCCTTAGAGGCGATTGTTAGTTTTTATTTGCGAATTTCAGTGTCACGCATTGGCTAGCAATGGTAATTAGATCTCAGTCAGTTTTAGGTTCAGAATTACAAGTACCTGGTAGGTGGGATAAATATGGTGATTGGTGAAGAACCTATGGTTTGGATAAGTCTATAGCACTAACAAGTAACAATGCTATTTTGGAAAATCTATAACTTGTTTCGGAAGTCAATTGAGGTACATCCTTGGATATGCCACTTGATCCTCACTGAACTAGGCCCACATATTAGTGAGGCTTTGAGTTGAAAATCTTTAAGCGCCAATAGTTGGAGTGATAAATCCTTTAGTTGCCTATTATGTTTTAACCAAATAATAATGCAGCTGCAATGAACATACTATGCTCATACTTCACCAGGATAGCGCTACAAACTGGCAAACTCTTATGACATGCACATCCACAAGATATGTGCCCAAACAATCCCCAAAAGGAAAAAGGTAGGTAGAGATAAGATGATGTCACTCTAGATAAGAGTATGATCACATCGGCTTGTGTGTAAAGGAGCTGTGTGTCGCCTCCTTCCAGCTCACGCCACGCAACCCACCTGTCACTCTGTGCCAGGCTGCCAGCAATGTCACAGCACATTGTTTCTGCTCTGACCTCGAGAGAGGCATTCGGTGGAAGAATTAAAGCAGCAGTAGTCATGAGGAGATATCAATATATAGCAAGGGAAGAAAAAAATATAACAATGTGTCAACCTGCCTTCTATAAATACTAGTATTCAGTCAGAACCAGGCAGGTGATTCAATGGTTAGGTGCCACTGTTATATGGTTTGGGAATATCTTTATTTATAGCGCGTGAATTGGCAAATGATTTTGGATTTCAACTAGTTCTAGTCCTGTAACAGGTTCTACTTGGTTGTTGAAATGGATGTCCCAAGAACCTAGGCTTTGGATAGTGATGTCTACATGCACTTTTGTCAAATGCGAAATGTACAAAATGCTTCATCTTTCAGGGTCCCTATAATAATTTTACATCTGTAGTAATGTTCTAATGTAAGTATAAATCATTGACCCAATGTTAGCCTGCCCTAGAACAAAGCATGAAAGCAATTTGGGTGATTACTTAGCAGCTCCAAAACAAGAATTTCTTGCAACTTAATTTTATACCTAACAACTATATCCAGGTGTGTGCTGGTTAATTTAGATGGGGATGTTGCAGACTCACCGAATAAGATTTTTAATGCAAGTAAACATGCATGGTGGCCTTTTTATAATCAACAGTCCAGCTCATTAATGATTTGTGCCTTTTACGGTTACCTTCCTACTAGTCAATTGGTACACCTAGGGCATCAGCACTTTTTATACACTCAATTAAGGTGAAAATGTTTGTAGTGCTCGTGCAACTGTTGTGTATTGACTGCATTCTTGTAGTTATTTTCAGGGTTAAGGAATGGAGGCCTCTGGTGCTGAAGCTATGTTGCCACAGGTTAAAGCAGTTGATGGAGAAGATAACCTTTTCCAAGATAAGGAAAGTAGAGCTACTGCCAAGGAGCGTGGGGAGGCAGCTGTTTTTGGTTTGGAAAACACTGTTACTGCTCCAAATGGTGCCACAAGTGCTGTTGATCTTGCACCCCCAAAAGATGCTGTGGATGAGTGGCCTGAACCTAAGCAAACTCACATGTTTTTCTTTGTTAAAGTCCGCTCGTATGAGGATCCTAACCTGAGGGTAAAACTTGAACAAGCTGATAAGGAATGCCAGAAGAAGATTCAAGCTCGATCACATATTGTTGAGGTTTTAAGGACCAAGAGGGTATGCATTCTGAGTCCTGACCTTATGTAAACAAAAACATCCTTTTCCCATGCTTAATTCTAACAATAAGGTTAATGTGCTATACAATTTAAATATAGTTTTGAATTTGTTGATTTTGTCATGCAGTGTTGACTGAATATATTTTTTGATTCACACAATTACTAGGGAACCTGAAAAACCAAATTTGCTTGAGCCTTGAGAACGGTGATCCCAGTTTGGTAACTTCTTTTTTCTTTTTCTGTTTTTTGCAGACTGAGCGATCCAATATTATCTCAGAGCTGAAGCCATTGACCACAGAGAATAAACAATATAATGAAGTTGTGAGTGGAAAGTTGAAGGAAATGGAACCTCTTCAAAAGAGTTTAGGAAAGTTTCGTAGTGAAAATAATGCTATGCGCGCACAAGGCGCAGGTTTATGCTCTTCAATTGAGGAGCTTGATCAGTTGGTAAGCTTTAAACTTGGCATGCCTCATTCTACAACTGTTGCAGTATTTGACTGTGTATGCCTCATTGTCTCCATTATTCCCCTGTAGATCAAGAGTTTGAATGACCGAATTTGTCATGAAAGCATACCCTTAGATGAGGAAAAGCGGTTGGTAAAAGAAATAAAACAACTTAATGGAACCAGAGCAAAGGTTATTGAGAATGCTGCTAAGAGAGTTAAGCTGCAAGATACGGTGGTTGAGAGAGACACAATACAGGATCAGGTCAAAGTAAGTAGATCTGAATATAACTTTGTGTTTATATCTACATGTTCTACTGGAAACTGAAAGCTCAGTAATGGTTCCCATTTGATTTAAATATTATATCAGCAAATTGGAGTGGGCATTGATGAAGTTAAAAAGGACAGACAAGCTGTGAGAGATAAAATTAAGGTTCTTGAAGATCAACTCCATGCTGTTGATGCTAAGATTGCTGCACTTCAAGATGACCTGACTGCAGCTACTGCTAGAAAAGATAAAGCATTTGATTCTTTAAATGAATTGAGAAAAACACGTGATCATAAGGTAAGTGAATGTATCTTCATTCTTCAATGTCTCTCTAATGTGTTGTGTTATCTAAAATTCAAATTTTGGACAAGCAGTGGTAACACATCTGTGTTGTTTAAAATTATCTTGCAATTTAACATTTCTATAACCATTTGCCCAAATATGCATGACATATATACCAGTGAACTTGTCGGCATTTTAGCCGGCGGATCTTAGATCAGGGGTAGCCTTTGATATTCCTACAATATAGTAAAGAGACCCCAAAACAGGACATAGGACACCTCACATTGAGGGCCTGAACTTGTATAAATCCTTGTCCCGTTGTGTGTACCTTGCTTATTCTCTGATCTCACCGGCTACCTTGGGCTAAAATGGCTTAGTCCGGAGGCATAGCCAAGTGGCGTAGCTTGGAGGCATAGCCAAGTGGCTTGTGGATGAGTGACATGGATGCCGAGTAGCGTAGCCTAGAGGTGTAGTCAGGTGGCACGTGGCCGAGTAGCTAGCCTGGGGGCATAGCCAAGTGGCACATATGCCGAGCGGTGTAGCCTGGAAGCGTAGCCAAGTGTCTGCATATTTTTCTACAACTTATAGAAACTTGCAAACATGTTAAATTCTAAGCCCTTGAGCTAGTGTTCAAAGGGTAAAATACCATGAATACATGAATTACTTGATACACTTGCAAGCGCTTCAATCGTGTTTGAGGTCCCGATCTGTAGCTAGTTGTATAGGCGTAGGCGAGTGGCGTAGCTTAGAGGCATAGCCGGATGGCACGAATGCCGTTTCAACAGTTTTATAGCGAGCATGTTGCCGATTATTTGTGTTTTTAAGCACTGTTTTTAACTTTAATGTGTCTTCCTTGCCTATATCTGTATTTTTTTGCTATTATTTTGGTTATAAGAGCTTGAGACTTTTGTTGATGGTATCTGCTTCATGCCTATGATTCAGAATGCATCCTTCCATCAATACCGCACAATCTTGAACAGTGCTAGAGACCTTTCGTCAAAGGGTGAAGTAGAGGCGCTGCAACAGCTCAACCAGAATGAGGTTTTCCTTCAATACAACTTACTCTTGTTGCCTTTTGATGCTTGGCTTCATTCCATGTCCCCATTGTAAATGATTGTTTGACTTTCATAGGTTGAGAAGTTCATGGCACAATGGTGCAGCAGCAAGCCCTTCAGAGAGGATTACGAGAAGAGGATACTGGTTTCCCTCAACAGCCGGCAGCTGAGCCAAGATGGACGGATGAGGAATCCTGATGAGAAGCCTATTATTCTTGAAATACAGCCAGCAGCACCAGTGGCTGAACAGGAGCCTACTCCATTGAAAAAGTCTGCCAAGCACGTAAAGGAGGCTCCTGTTCCACATGCAGATATTATCCCAAAGGATGAGATTCGAGTCGAAGCAGCTGCAAAAACTGCTAAGGCAAAAATATTCCCTGAGATTGATGATTTGCCAGATGTCAATGACGCTGAGCCCCCAAAGGAGAAGCCAAAGCCTAAAGTAGTAGATGAAGAAAAGTTGAAGGAAATGAAGAGACAGGAAGAGATAGAAAAGAACAAGCTGGCACTTGAAAGGAAGAGGAAGCAGGCTGAGAAACAAGCAATGAAAGCGGCAGCACGAGCAGAAAAAGAAGCTGAGAAGAAGCTTAAGGTAGATAGATACATATGCTTATCTGTGGAATTTTTGAAGTCTCTATACATGTAATGTTAGCCACATCTCTGTTACAGTTCTATGCTGTCAGTCATACGTGCAATTAACTTCTGTTTCAGGAGAAGGAGAAGAAGGCCAAGAAGAAGGGTGCGCTAGGCGGAGGTGCCGAGTCCGAGGAGGCAGCTGAATCTGATGCCAAGTCAGATGAAGCAGCAGAAACCGAAGTCAAGGAGGAAATGGTGACAGCTCCTGCACCAGCTAAAAAAGAACAGAAGAACAATGCCAAGTATAGAGGTAAGGCGATGAAAACAAAGGCCCCTCTCCCGAAGGTGGTCCTGAAGAGGAAGAAATCCCAGTCATACTGGTCATGGGCTGCACCCGCGGCAGCATTCGCCGCCGTGCTCGCCGTCCTGCTCGGAATGCTGGGCTACTACCAGTACTACCTCCCAGCTAGCACCAGCAACTGATGAAGATGTCAGAGCACTCTGGCTGACTTGGCTGTCCTCTACAATTGCCTGCTTGATCAATTTTGCATTTGACTAGAGGCATGGCCTGCTCTGTTGGATCTTTACATGGTTCCTGACTTCCTGTTCTTGTAGTGTACTCTGGGGATGCTAGAGAAGGATTATATACAGTTAATTTTGGCTTGAGAATGGTTTTACTATACTTTGTGCGGGAGATCTGTTGTAGATGAATGAACAGATTGCTGTATGGAATAAATAAATAGTGCTTTTCTTGATAAACCTATGTTTCCGCTGATGAATTTAGATACTACGTAGTACTATTGATTAGGTTCGTCGCACGTCAAAGGAATTCATGAGAAGCCTCGCTTTTCCTTTTCTAACGTGTCTCGTATGATCAGCAATCCGAAGCGACACAACATCAGGGCTAACGAAACCGTGCGGTATCCGATATATCGATCGGTTTTATTTGAAATTGAAAAAAATAAAATACTTAGGGAGACGGTATGCTTTCTCGAGGAACTTTGTGGTCGTCTCAACATTTCGGTAGCACAAAGCTCGCAAGACTGTGTTTGGGTTGTTTGGGCTCCACTGGGCAGGTACTGGAGGCATTGGTGACCAAGATTTGGTTGCAGATCCATAAGATTCCGAAATTGCTTGCTTGAACCG
>KE371152.1:17097-30166 GCA_000418225.1 Zizania latifolia | reverse complement strand
TCTGCCGCGGTATAACTTCGGCGGAAGTTTGATTTGGCGACGTTCAACGATGGCGAGACCATCGAAGACTTCGCATTGCCCCTCAACGGGATGGCAACGACGCTCGCCACGCTTGGCGCATGAGTCGAGGTGAATAAGATCGTGGAGAAGATTGTCCGCAGTGTCCCTCCACATTTCAAGCAGATCGTGCTCGCGATCACCACACTCCTCGATGTGTCGACCTTCACAGTCTCGGATCTGGTGGGGCGGCTGAAGGCGGCGGAGGAGACCTTCGAGGAGGCTCTGGGATCGTTGCAGCATGATGGGCGACTCTACCTCACGGAGGAGTGGGATGCCCGACGGAAGGAGGCGGAGAACCACTCTGGCGGCGGCTCGGGACGCCAAGGAGGAGGACGACGTGGGCGCGGCCGTGGGCACAGAAGTCGGTCGTTTGGTGGACCATCATCCGGTAAGAGCGGTGATGAATGCAGGAAATGTGGCAAGCTGGGTCACTGGGCTCGTGAATGCCGCTCGAAGCCCAAGAAGGAGCAGGCTCACACGGTCAAGGAGGAAGAGGAGGCATCTCTCCTCCTCGTCAGGTCCTCTCCGACCATCCTCGCCACCAGCACAACGCCAGCCAGGACGCCGGCGGCTCTGCTGCCGAGGGCCAGCCTTCCGCTACAGCCGGCGGGGCAGGCACACAGTGGAGGCGAACATGAAGCGGTGGAGGCAAGCCCCGGGCTTCAGATTGAGATCCGTGAAGAAAAAGTCTTCACCCAGCTTGGAGAAGAGGTGGAGCGCGAAGCGGAGGTGTGGATCCTAGACACCGGGGCAACCAATCATATGTCCGGGTCCAGGGTCACCTTCTCGAAGTTGGACACGGCGGTGCTGGGCACTGTTCGGTTCGGCGACAATTCGGTGGCACGGATCGAGGGCCGCGGGACGGTCACGTTCGTGTGCCGGAATGGGGAGCTTCGACTATTCGCCGGAGTCTATTTCATTCCCCGATTAACCACGAACATCGTGAGCATCGGGCAGCTTGATGAAGAAGGGTACAAGATCAAGATCGAAGCCGGGGTCATGAGGATCCAGGAGCCCGACGGCAAGCTGTTGGCAAAGGTGTCGCGAGCGGAAGACCGCTTGTACATGCTCCACATTAAGATGGCACCACCGGCATGCCTGGCGGTGCGAGGACACGATGATGAGGTGGCGTGGCGCTGGCATGAGCGTTTCGACCATGTCAACATGGCGACACTGAGGAAGCTGGCTTGGGAGGAGCTGGTTCGAGGGCTGCCGGAGCTCGATCATGTGGAGCGGGTGTGCGAAGCTTGCCGGTGGGCAAGCAGAGGCGCTCTTCCTTCCCAGCACAAGCAGAGTACCATGCGCGGCAGCTCCTGGAGCTGGTGCACGGAGACCTCTGCGGTCCTATCACACCGGTAACGCCAAGGGGTAACAAGTATTTTTTGTTGCTGGTGGATGATCTAAGCAGGTACATGTGGGTAGCCGCGATTCCTTCAAAGGATCGTGCTGCGGCTGCTATCAAGGAGATCCAAGCACGGGCGGAAGGTGAGTCTGGAGTCAAGCTGAAGGCTCTCCGAACTGATCGGGGGGCGGTGAATTCACCTCGATCGAGTTTGCGGAGTATTGCGCGGCGGATGGTGTCCATCGACAACACACTGTGCCCTACAGTCCGCAACAGAACGGTGTGGTGGAGCGCTAGAACGGGACTGTGGTGGCGACAGCAAGAAGCATGCTCAAGGTGAAAGGGTTGCCCGGCTGGTTCTAGGGAGAAGCTGTAAGTACAGCTGTGTATGTGTTGAACAGGTGCCCGACAAAGAGTGTGAAAGGGATGACACCGTTCGAAGCTTGGTACGGGAAGAAGCCGGCTATGCAGCACCTCAGGACGTTCGGCTGCATCGTCTACGTCCGCAACACCAAGCCTCATCTAAAGAAGCTGGAGGATCGAGGCCGCAAGATGATATTTGTCTGGTACGAGAAGGGAACAAAGGCGTACCGGGCCTACGATCCCACCTCCAAGAGCGTCCATGTGACACGGGACGTCGTGTTTGATGAACAAGCTCAATGGAACTGGGACACGACGGCCGACTCCGACACGACGAGCGTCAACGACGAATTGTTCACGGTGGAATACTCCATCACGGACCAGGCACCTCCGACGGCCGAGGGCGTCGTTGAGGCACCTGGGGAGGCATCATCAGACATCGACCCGACTCCCCCGCCATTGCCGCACGCCCCTGGTGGGGGGGTGCTAGGAGGGACGCCAGGAGGATCTAGAAAGAGGGAGGTAGTGGAGTTTGTCTCACCGCCTTCCGGCATCGACGACGACTACTTGGACGCCTACCACGACGAGGATGATCAACTCCGGTTCTGCAAGATGGACAACATACTCAGACCAGCATCGTCACCAGGTTTCATACCGAGAGTGCTGATTGCGGAGGAGCTGCACGCAGTGAGCTCGCAGTCCCAGCTGGAGGAAGGCGATGAAGGAGAAGATGGAGTCAATTGAAGACAACAAGACTTGGTTTCTTGCTGATCTCCCTCCTGGACGGCGGGTGATTGGGTTGAAATGGGTCTTCAAGGTGAAAAGGGATGAACATGGAGCAATATCCAAGTACATGGCACATCTCATGGTTAAAGGATATGCATAGAGGCACGGCAACGATTACGACGAGGTGTTTGCTCCGGTGGCGCGGCTGGATTCAGTGCGTCTGCTCATTGCCCTTGCAGCACATAAAGAATGGGAGGTGCATCACATGAATGTCAAATCGGCATTCTTGAACGGCGACCTACAAGAAGTGTACGTGGAGCAGCCGACTGGTTTTGTTGTTGCCGGCCAGGAGCACAAGGTGCTCAAGCTGCGGAAGGCATTATATGGGCTGCACCAAGCACCTCGGGCTTGGAATGAAAAATTGGATAGCACACTGTTGTCTCTTGGTTTCAGGAGGAGTCCCTCAGAGCATGCCATCTACATCAGGAAGAACGACGACATGCAGCTGGTGGTCGGAGTGTATGTTGATGATCTGGTGATCACTGGGGCCAGCAGAAATGACATCAAGAAGTTCAAAGAAGAGATGGCAGCAGCATTCAAGATAAGTGATCTTGGTCTACTTCACTGCTACCTCGGCATTGAAGTGAAGTAGAGTGAGAGTGGAATATCGCTCAGTCAAGGAGCTTATGCTATCAAGATCTTAGAAAAAAGTGGAATGACAGGGTGTAATCCTTGTCAGGTGCCGTGCCCATGGAGACACGCCTGAAGTTGAGCAAGCTCAGCTCGGAGCCACCAGTAGCCGACGCAATAGCATATAGGAGCATTGTTGGGAGCCTAAGGTATCTGGTCAATACACGTCCTGATCTGGCTTTTGCTGTTGGATATGTGAGTCGATTCCTAGAAGACCCACGTGAAGATTATCTGGTAGCAGTAAAACATATTCTGCGCTATGTGGAGGGAACCAAGAATTGGGGAATCTAGTTCGGCAGGAAGAAGGTAGAAGAGGCACATTTGACTGGTTTCAGTGATAGTGACTATGCTGGTGATGTTGATACTAGGAAGAGTACTATAGGGCTGATTTTCTTCCTCAACAACAGCCCGATCATCTGGCAGTCAACAAAACAGAAAGTGGTGGCACAGTCAACCTGTGAAGCTGAATACATAGCAACGGCTAATGCTGCTTGTCAGGCCCTGTGGCTAGCCAGAGTGCTAGCGGAGGTGCAAGGATCAGAACCAAAAGCACCAATGCTGAGGGTTGACAACAAATCTGCGATTGCTTTGATTAAGAATCCAGTACTCCATGGACAGAGTAAACACATTGAAGTGAAGTATCATCTAGTCCGGGAGTCAGCTGAAGCAGGTCTGATCAAGGTGGAGTTCATCAGAAGTGAAGATCAGTTGGGCGACATTTTGACAAAGGCACTCGGCAAGACCAAGTTCTGTGAATTGCAATCAAAGATCGGCCTCATTGATACGGGAGATTCGCACCCCAAGGCTTAGGAGGAGATTGTTGAGAATAATCCTTGGGTGCTGTAATTATGCTTTCCTATTTTAGCCCCTAGTCTGTTTTGGTAGCTAATCCTGGTTATAAGGTAGTCAGTCCTGATTATAAGGACCAAATAAATTCCTGTCGTGTAATGGAACTTACCATATAATGGCCTACTTAATCAAGGGAAATAATCCTAAGAAAGGTGCCAAAGTTAGCACATTTTCCATACCTCTGGTTTGCACGGTTCCTGTGGTTTGGCCCTTGAGCTCGCCGGCGACGTGATCCCCGTCGTCTCTTCAGCGTGTTCCTGACAGAGTCGTGCGCCGTGATGAAGACACGTTGTCGCGCAGAGCGACCAGGGTCGGGTCAGAGTCGTTGTCCTGACGTAGACGGTCGATGAAGTCGAACCGAGGTCCCGAGATGGCGATGAGTGATGCCTCCTCTGTGTCACGGCGGGAGAGGGCATCAGCCACCGTGTTGGAGCTCCCTGTCTTGTACTCGACGACGAAATCGAAGCCGAGTAGCTTGCCCACCCAGTGATGCTGCGGTATGGTGGCCAAGCGCTGATCCAACAGGAACTTGAGGCTGAAGTGGTCGGTCCGTACCAGGAATCGTCGACCCCACAGGTATGGTCTCCAGTGGCGAATGGCGAGGACGAGGCCGATGAGCTCCCTTTCATATGCGGCCAGGGATTGGTGTCGAGGGACGGCCGGTCGACTGAAAAATGCAATCAGGTGCTGTTCTTGGGGTAAGACGGCCCCAAAGCCGTATGTTGATGCGTCGCACTCGATGAATTTCTTGGAGAAGTCGGGCATGGTGAGGACCGGGGCGGAAGAGACGTTCGCCTTGAGGGCCTGGAACGCGCCGGTGGCCGCCTCGCTCCAAAGAAACCCGTCCTTCAGGAGCGCCGTGAGGGGCGCCGCAATCGTGCCGTAGTCTTTGACGAACTTGCGGTAGTAATCCGCGAGGCCGAGGAAGCCGTGCACTGCCCGTGCCGACCTTGGTTGGGGCCAATCGGAGACAGCCTAGACCTTGGCCGGGTCCATTGCTACGCCATCTGCGGAGATGATGTGGCCGAGGTAGGTGATGGAGTTGACGCCGAAGGCACACTTGGAGCGCTTGATGAAGAGTCGGTGTTGCTGAAGTGTGGAGAGGACGGCCCGAACATGGTGAAGGTGCTCTGCCCATGAGTCGCTGAAGATCAGGATGTCGTCGAAGAAGACGAGGACGAAGCGACGGAGAAACGGTGGGAGCATGTCGTTCATGAGAGCCTGGAATGTCGTCGGGGCGTTGCAGAGGCCGAACGGCATGACCAGGAACTCGTAAAGGCCGTCGTGAGTTCGAAAGGCAGTCTTGTCGATATCGGTTGGGTTCATGCGGACCTGATGGTAACCTAATTGTAGGTCTAGCTTGGTGAAGAAGCGAGCGCCATGCAACTCATCGAGCATCTCATCGACCACTGGTATCGAGAAGGCATCCTTGACGGTGATGGTGTTGAGAGCGCGATAGTCGATGCAGAAGCGCCAGGACCTGTCGGCCTTCTTGACGAGCAGGATTGGTGATGAGAACGCCGAGGTGCTATGGCGGATCATCCCCTGTGATAGCATGGTGGTGCACTGACGCTCTAGCTCGTCCTTGTGTGAGGCGGGATACCGGTATGGCCGAACGGCTACTGGGGCCGATCCGGGCAGCAACGTGATGATGTGATCCTGGGAACGGGGCGGTGGCATCCCTTGGGGTTCGGCGAAGATGGCGGCGAATTCGTCGAGGACGGCTGTCAACAGTTCCTCGCCGGAACAGGCTCGTAGGCTCGGCTCGGACGAGCTGGCTATGCCTTGCCAACAAACATGGCGATCCCTGCGCCAAAAGTCATGGTGAGAGCACTAAAATCCCATATGATCAGTCCCAATGATGCCAGCCACTGTGTTCCGAGCACCACGTCGTAGCCGGCCAGAGGGAGGGCGCAGAAGTCAGCTGTGAACTCTTCCTAGCCGATCTAGAACGGGGCGGCGCGGTACAAGCCCGGGCAGGAGAGACGCTCGTCGTTGGCCACCGTGACTAGCATCTTTCCGTGCAGACGTAGGCGCAGAGTGGTCCAGGCGGCGGCCTCCTCGGAGATGAAATTGTGTGTGAAGCCGGAGTCGAGGAGGGCTAGCAAGGAGACGCCACCTAGCTGGAAGGGAACTTGCATCGTCTCGTTTGTACGGACACCTGCGATGGCGTGCAAGGAAATCTGCGGATCGGCCTCCTGCTGCTCAACCGGCTCGGTGACGTCGTCGTTGTCGTCTAAGGCGAGGTCGAGGAGGAAGAGACGTTGGCAGACCTGATTATGGCCACGGCTGAATCGTTCGTTGCAGTTGAAACAAAAGGCCGAGGTGACGGCGTTCCTCCATCTCCGCCTAGGATAGCCGTTTGATCGGGCGGCCCTCCACCGTGACTAGTGTTGTCGTAGAGGTCGGTGGCGGGGGCGCTGGTAGAGCCAACCGGGCTGGCGGCATGGGCAGGATGCCACGGGGCTGATGGCGTGAGGGCGTCGGGGTTGGGATCAGGGCGGCGACGCACTGATCGCGGAGCTCCAACTTGCGGGCCAAGCTCATAGCGACGGCGAGGGACTGCGGGTTATGCAGTTCGACGTCGAGGCTGAGTCGGGGCTGCAGGTCGGCGGTGAACAGCTAGACGCGCTGCTGTTCGGTGAGGGCGCCTGCGCACGAAAGGAGGGCTTCGAATCGGTCCTGGTATTCGACGACGGAACCGGTGCGCCTGCAGGCCGTCAATTCACCGAGGGGGTTGGAGCGAAGGGGCGGACCGAACCGTAGGTGTAGAAGTTCGATGAAGCGACGCCAACGTGGCGTACCCTCGTCCTGTTGGACTTGGATATACCACATCTGCACTCAATCCTCCAAATTATAGGACGCCATCCAGACTGTCTCCTCCTCCGCAATGCGCTGTTGATGAAAATAGGATTCACAGCGGTTAATGAAAGTGAGGGGATCCGACTTGCCATCGTATTTGGGGAAATCGATCTTTTGGAATCGTGGAGGTCGGTCGTTGTGGTGCTCCCCCGTGTGCGGCACCTGCGAGCCCGAGGCAGCGGAGTCCGGGCGTTGCTCCTCCAGCGCATGGATGGCGGAGGCGTTGCCGACGACCGTGGCCCGCAGATCCTGGACCGACTCTGCGACCGTGGCGCGTAGATCCTAGATCGACGCAACAAGTGTCTGGAGAGGGTTGCGAGATCCACCGGATCAGACGACGTCGTGCTGGGCGGTTCTGCCGGTGACACCGAAGAAGATGGCGCGGCAGAGGTGGGCGAGGATCTTTTGGAAGTTGACACTAAGTTGTCAAGGGCGTCGGCCCCCTAGGGTTGGGGCCCCCCGACTGCGTAGATCGTAGCTGTTGGGTAGGCCGGCGCGGGGTTGATCCCCTTGCCGAGCTATGTTAGAGAACGGGGAAGATTCAAAGAATTGAGGTAGGAATTGTAGATTGATATTTCATTGCTTGACTCTGTCCAAGGGGCTTACGCCTTATTTATAGGGCCTAAGGCCATATGGAAGGGAAATATCCTAATCATATCTTAACTAATTTAGATAGCTATCTTGGGAAGCAAATCCCCCTAACTAGGGGGTGGCTTGGCCTGCCGCGCCAGGTCCTGCGGCATCCTTAGCCTGGGCCCGGCACTGGTAGTGCTGACGCCATATGACAGTATTTGACATCATTGGTGCATTTGGAAATTGGAATGCATTGGTTGTACTTTGTCTATACCTTATCTGTTTTTCATGCACTGGAGGTGGTGTTTGATTTCAGCAAGTATGAATACAAGGGAGAGTCAAGAAACATGGCAGTTACACAGTTTGAAGCTGCTGATGCGAGACGATGCTTTCCATGCTGGGATGAGCCTGCATTTAAGGTGTTTAACATGCTACATTTTTGTTTCCTTTGGAGTATTATGTAATTCGAACAGGAACATATAGTAATACAAGAAAATTCATTTTGCACTTCTATTTTTTTTACACGGGTCTAAGCTCCTTATATGCTCATGATCCTTGCTCTTTAGAATTCTGAATGTCTAAGATGAAATATCTAAAAATAACTTTATCTCTTGTTTGGGTATTTCTGTTTTATAGGCTAAATTCAAGTTAACACTGGAAGTTCCATCTGAGTTGGTAGCATTGTCCAACATGCCAGTAATTAAGGAGACAGTTCATGGACCTCTGAAGACTGTCTATTATGAGGAATCACCACTTATGTCAACTTATCTAGTGGCTGTAGTTGTTGGTTTATTTGATTACATAGAGAGCTCAACATTACATGGTAGAACTTCAGCTTACCATTATTTGCTCTTTCATTCAAAGTTCTATTGTATTACCCTTCTTCCCCTGGTTTTTACATTTTTTTTATTTTCCTTTTTAATTTAATATAGGCACCAAAGTTCGTGTGTATACTCAAGTTGGCAAGAGTAACCAAGGAAAGTTTGCATTAGATGTTGCTGTGAAGTCACTGGATCTATACAAAGAGTAAGCTTCTAACCTAGTCTTGATCTAATATTTGCTTCTTAAGAGTTAAGACGAGGGAGAATATCATGAGTAAACATGCCAAGAATGGTGCTAATTACTTATAATTTTTTTCTCAGTTATTTTGCCACTCCTTACCCACTACCTAAGTTGGATATGGTTGCTATCCCTGATTTTGCTGCTGGAGCTATGGAGAACTATGGATTAGTCACTTACCGGGAAACAGCTTTACTTTATGATGAACTATTATCGTCAGCATCCAATAAACAGCAGGTTATGGCTATGTTTATATTTATCTAATTCATTTGTTTCATTTATTATGGGAAAGTTAGCATCACACCTGAATTCTTCTCTATGGTTGCTCTTTAGGTAGCAATCACTGTTGCACATGAATTGGCTCACCAATGGTTTGGCAATCTTGTAACCATGGAGTGGTGGACTCACCTGTGGCTAAACGAGGGTTTTGCATCATGGGTAATCAGTCAAACTACCTTTGTTTGAGAAATTACAATATTTTCTCATTGTTGTGCATCTTATCAGTGAATTGTTCCGTATGATTCAACAGGTGAGTTATTTGGCGGTGGAAGCATTATTTCCAGAATGGAATAACTGGACACAATTCCTTGATGAGACAACCTCTGGCCTCAGACTGGATGCACTTGCGGAGTCTCATCCAATTGAGGTAATCTTCTTTGGTGTGTTTGGCAAAGCCACTGAAAATTCTTGATCTACATTATGTTGGATAAGAAACATACTGTTTCGAATGTTGTTATAACAAGATGATGCACAATATTTGTATTATAGATATGGGAGTACATTAAAGCAGAAAGATAAATGAAAACATCAACAAGGAGACCAATTGTGCACGCATACTCACTGAGTAATCATTACAGAATACAGAATAACCTACTTCTGATAGTTTAGATATATCCTTGCTTGAACTATTCAGATGTTGATGGCTTGATGCTTAGATTAGATTGTTATTTTATAGAAACTCAAATGTGTCAATATATTGTCATGCATTGTTTATTATTTGTCTTCACAGCATTAGCAACTTTGTCTCAGTTGTGACTGGTTATTTGTCATGTTTGGTCAGGTTGAAATAAACCATGCCTGTGAAATTGATGCAATTTTTGACTCCATAAGTTATGATAAGGGAGCTTCCGTTATTCGCATGCTACAAAGTTACCTTGGTGCAGAGCGTTTTCAGGTTAAATGTTGTTCTTCTTTCTCCTTGAACAATTTACCAAAATCTTGTTTACTGCAATTGTCTAGCACTCCAGCATCTCCTGCTGCTGTCTGTTGCAATTGTATATTTGTATATCACCACTCTTGAACTGTCATGTCTTATCCATGGCTCCATGCATGTTGATGCTATGTTTATATTCTTCACAAACCACTCACTGGTAGATGGTTCTACAGAAGTACATATATTCTAATGCACTGCCTTAGATTCAGATTCACCTAGAAAATTTTATAAACCAAAAACCTAAAGGGCATTGTAATTGTTTGCTTTGACTTTATTGATGATCATATTATAAGTCTGTGTGGTGCATCAGCTGAAGAATCACATGATTTATGATTTTTTCTTAATTATTTATTTACTCCTTAGTCCTTCCTGTAAAGTAGGTATCATCCTAGAATGCATGCAATCAAGACATATCAACATTGACCAAAGGCTGTAGAATGTATAGTTTGGAACTTTGGATATATGAAAAATGTCGAGAGATATTTTTGTGAAAGGTATTCTTAATAACATACTCATAACTTTTCTTTTGAATACATGATAACAAAATATAGAGGTGAGAGGTCATAATGGCATATTGACATATTATTGACTTTGAGAGTGTCATATTATTGACTTTATGTGAAAAATGCTACTTTTCTATAACTAGATGTTGCCAATTTTATTTTATGTATTATAGTATTATTTAATTTGTTCATCACAATGTATTATTCTTCTGTAGTACTCCCTCTGTCCCAAAATATAGTACCTCTTAGAGTTCAAAATTTGTTGCAAAAGTAGAAACCTTGTACTTGTAAAATATCACTTTTACCTTTAAAGTACCCATACTACCCTTGAGCTTTATTACTAATTACTTCACCCAACCACTCCTGGCCCACACTCACCCACCTGAGAAGGGTATTATAGTCTTTTTGCACATCTCCTTAATACATGTGCTCAAGCCTAAATGTTGCTACATTTTTGGAACAGAGGTAGTACTAATTTTTTGAATTTTTACTCTTTCAGAAAGCTTTGGCATCATATATAAAGAAGTATGCTTACTCAAATGCTAAAACAGAAGACCTATGGGTTGTTCTCGAGGAGGAAACTGGGGAACCTGTTAAGGATTTGATGATTACTTGGACTAAGCAACAAGGGTATCCTGTTATTTATGCAAAACTAGATGGACATGATTTGCTCCTTGAACAGGTTTTTTGCAGATTTCTCATTTTCATGTTATACGAAAACTGAGCATACTCATACATGTCCTTTTGCCTTATTCCCTTCCTTTGTACTTCTTCTGATCTAAATATAATTCTTTGTGGCCTTGTGCACAAGAATTAAGAAAGTTACAAAACGATGTTGTACTGTTGTTCCCCTTCATTTACTCACATTGGAAAAACTTGGGTCATTTATTTGTGACAGTAGTAGCATCTAAGTAGCAAGGCAAGAAGGGGAAATATAGAAAAAACTGCCTCAAAGTTTTAGGATGACTTATATGCAGAGAAAGGTTGAGAAGGCTAAAATGACTTAGATTTCGCATTAGAGGTGGTATATAGCTAAGTTATAGTTGCACCAGTCACTTGTTCTGGATTGCTTCTTTCTAGGACCTCTGCTTTTATTGATACATTTAATCTAATGTTATATTTTTCTTTTGTTCTTAACTTCTCATCGTTGTCTAGATGTCCTTATCTTTCTTCATAAACACTTTTAGGACAACATGCAAGTCACCTTGATCATAAACTCAAAACCATAATGGCTGGAAAATGACAATATCATAATGTGCTTTCCATTTCATCTTACTTTTCAGTATTCATGTATGGTCTGCTCTGCTCTCTGCTGATGACTTTATTCACAAATATATGGTTGTATTTTATTTTTTTCTCAAATGCATCCCATATCCACACAAGATTGCAGACTTGAAAGTATTGGTACTAGAAAAGTTCTATTGGCCCATTTCAATACTTTCATATTGCAAAAAGAACTTACTAAAGTCTTAGTTCTGTTACAGGCACAGTTTCTGTCAGATGGATCATCTGGTCCAGGCTTGTGGATTGTTCCAATAACATCATGTTGTAGCTCATACAATGCACAGAAAAAGTTTCTATTGCAAGGCAAGACTGATAAGGTCCATATAGACTTCACTGCCTCCCAAAGTGCTGAAGGAGAGAATGCTCAAAACTGTTGGATCAAATTGAACATTGACCAAACTGGGTTTTATAGAGTGAAGTACGATGATGAACTTGCAGCTGGACTCGAAAAGGCAATCAAAACCAAGAAGCTCTCTTTAATGGATAAGATTGGTAAAGAAAAGAAATTTGTAATACTAAAAAAATATATTTTTCAAGATTTTGACAAAGCAGGCAATATTTTATTGCAGGTATTGTCGATGATTCATATGCCCTTTCTGTGGCTCGCAAACAAACACTGACATCCTTGCTTCGTCTGCTGAATGCTTATCGTTATGAGTCTGATTTCACTGTACTTTCACATGTAACCTCTGTAAGTAAATCTTACACCTTTAATGGAATTGTATACCCTGTATCTTTTGATTGATTCTATGGCATCAAATCTTGTTCTCAAAATTAATTTCATGCTTCCATTTTTACAGGTATGCTTAGGCATTGACAAAATATCAGTTGATGCTACTCCTGAATTGTGTAGATATATCAAACAACTTTTGATCAATCTTCTTCTGCAAGCGGCCAAGTATGCCAACAAGCTTAATGTTTTTCCTGTTTCATCACTCTTTTTTATCTGGAATTCTGGAATCCAGATATTGTATTTTATGTGTATTTGTGTATTTTCTTCTGCGTATCTCCTTATGAGTCTATCATTGCATGCATTACCAGTGAACTTGTTTTTTATTAACTTCTGTTTACTATATATCTTGAGATGTTTCCTTTCTGCAATCATATTGAAATCTTTCATGTGCTTTAAAATTTCAGAACACTAGGCTGGGATCCCAAGGATGGTGAGAGTCATCTTGATGTAATGCTTAGATCACTTCTGTTGATTGCCCTTGTCAAACTTGGACATGATGAGACTATAAATGAGGGAGTTAGACGTTTCCACATCTTCCTAAAAGACCGCAAAACTAACCTTCTTCCACCAGACACTAGAAAGGTTCCAGCTTTTTTTGCTTAACATACCACTGCAGCGTGTTCCTTCTTTGATATCTAGTATACTAATGTTCATTGTTCTGCAGGCTGCATACCTTGCTGTGATGCAGACTGTTAGTACCTCAAGCAGAGCCGGTTATGATGCTCTCATGAAAATCTACAGAGAAACGGCTGAAGCACAGGAGAAGTCACGCATCTTAGGTTTGTACTTTCCAACTCTAGATTAAGTGACAGCAG